>JBAKGM010081993.1:0-12941 GCA_037177215.1 Asparagus racemosus | reverse complement strand
TGGGATCGATAATCTTTTATACTATAACTTGTTAAGTTGTATACTTGCAACTTCGAAGGTAACGCTCGTTATTTTCCGCAACATGTGCGCACCAACTTGCCCTTGCAGAAAGCTCTAGGAAGTCCAACCACCTCGGGGAGAATGGTTGCTTGGTCGATCGAACTCAGTGAATATGGGTGCAACTTGAACCTTGGGCAACAATCAAAGCACAAGCTCTTGCAGACTTTCTCATAGAGTCCACCTCACCAGATGGCGAATGAGTAGAACCTCCACCCTTTGACCAGCCGGCACCTACAAAAGAGTGAAATACAAAAACAGCGACTCTCCCTATGAGTTCCGCCCTTGAGTGCGATTCGCAAGAGTTCACCTCCTGGTAGTTATTAAAGGTGGACATATCATCAAATGAGACCGGCAGTGGAGGGGGAGTAATTTTACACAGTCCAGATGGTGTAGTTACTAAGCAATCTATTTCCTTCGAACTTCCGACCTCAAATAATGAGGCTGAGTACGAAGCACTCATTGCTAGCCTTCGAACTGCTCTCGCAGTCAAGGCTGAGAATCTATATGTATTAGCTGACTCCCATCTTGTAGTTCATCAAGTTAATGGTAAATATACATCCAAATACGAAAGGATGATCCAGTACTTGAAGATAGCCAAGGAGTTGCTAGCTCAACTGGCCAATTTCAAAATCGCTTAGGTTCCCCGTGCGCACAATGCCTGAGCAAATGCTCTATCAAAGCTTACATCAACTAGCTCCGTGGGCAACTCCGGACCTATCTATACTGACACACTCCACTATCCTAGCATTACAAAAATTCCCACAAGTGTGATGTCGGCCAATGCAGCACCAGAGCCCTACTGGATGGATCTCATCATCCAATTCCTGACAAGTGGAACCACTCCCTTGGATGCTGTTGAAGCCAAGAGCTTGCAAAGAAATGTTTGCTGCTATCTCATCATTGAAGTTCAGCTTTATCGATTGTCTTACTCAAACAATGGCGTGGGTCCATACCTCAGATGTCTACGGCCTAGTGAAGCCAGCTATGTCTTGAGGGAAATTAATGAAGGTATTTGTGGAAACCACCCAGGAGTGGGAACACTCGCCCAGAAAGTCATTCAATAGGGATACTACTAGCCTACCATAATAGCCGACTCACGTAACCTCGTTTCAACTTGCAAAAAGTGTCAGCTCTTCTCGCAGGTCCCATGAGCCACTGCCACGAAACTAACTCCCATTTTAAGCCCCATTCCTTTTGCCTAGTGGGGATTAGACATACTCGGACCCCTTCCTCTTGCTTCAGGATAGAGGAAATTTTTAATCGTCGTCATCGATTATTTCACCAAGTGGATTGAAGCTGAACCCCTGGTGAAGATTGGAGAGGGCAACATTAATAGCTTCGCCTGGAAATCCAACGTATGCCGATTCGGTGTCCCCCGATCATTCGTCATGGACAATCGCACCCAATTCAGCAACCAAGGGTTCCAAAACTTTTGTGAAGAATGGGGGATCTAACTCATGTTTGCCTCATTTGCTCATCCCAAATGCAATGGATTAGCGGAAGCCGCTAACAAATGTATCCTCCAAGCTATAAAGAAGAAAGGAGATAAGGCATTTAGAAACTAGGTCGAAGAATTGCCAAGCATTCAATGGTCCTACCGTACGACTCACAAGAACTCCACCGATGAAAGCCCCTCAAATTAGCTTATGGAGTCGACGCAGTGACCCCGATGGAAGTCAGCATGGCCACCATTCATCTTCAAAACTTCGACAAAGACTCAAACTCTGCAGAATTTCGAGTAGAATTGGATCTCATAGATGAAGTCCGAGCTAAGGCGCTATGCCATCAAATTGTCAACCAACAATGAGTTGCTAGATACTATAATAGCAAGGTTCGGCCGAGGAGATTTCATGTCGGCGACCTCGTTTTAAGGAAGGCAATGTTTGACAAAGACACCAAACGTGGCAAACTAGAACCCAATAGGGAAGGACTGTACATTGTTGTCGAAGAACTGTGACCAGGCACTTACAAGCTAAGAAGTCTGGATGGAAGAATCTTACAGCATCCTTGAAATATTGAGCACCTTAGAAATTTTTTTAGTAGCCCCATATTGTAAATCTTATTTACATTATCCCATTGTGAATAGATTTTTATGTCTAATTATTATGATTAGTTTGTTTTAAACCATGACAAAAATGTCAGAACAATCGTGATCAATTCAACGAGGTGAAGCATCTCTTCTCGCCAAAAATGAGCCGTGACACCCTGCTCTCTTGACTAAGTTGAAGTAATTCCCTTACTGAGTCGAGTTCAGGCGACTCTTCTTGCTAGGCCGAGTCAAGGGACCCTTCTCATCACATCGAGTCAAGGCATCCTTCTCGCCTGGCCAAGACAGGAGACCCAACTCACTTAGCCAGGTGAACACGCTCCACTCATCAAGTTGAGCTAGGGTATCTCCCCTCGTTAGGCCGAGTCAAAGCACCTAACCTACGGCTTGTCATTGGCCAAAAAGACATGGGCACTCCATAAGTCCTAGGCACTCAACCTACGGGCTGTCATTGGCCGAAAAGACCTAGGCATTCCATAGGTCCTAGGCACCCAACCTATGGGTTGTCATTGGCCGAAAAGCCCTAGACACTCCACAAGTCCTAGGCACCCAACCTACGGGTTGTCATTTGCCGAAAAGATCTAGGCACTCTATATGTCCTAGGCGCCCAACCCAAGGGTTGCCACATCAAAGTCATAAATATCCTCTGGGATAAATCCATGACACTCAACTTCGACTGATTCATTTTCCAAAATGATACCCATGATGGCTAGTCAGCTGACTCAACGCATGGCATCCTCGCCAATGTAGCTTCAGATACCTATTAGGTGTTGACATTTAATTAAACAAGGTCACACACTTAGTCGAATTTGACTGTTATTCATTTGCTTAAGACAAAATCGTCAACCAGCTTTCAAGTTTTGACTATGTTATGTTTTACCTACCTGGCTTTTAGTTATGAGTCGAAATAATGATTAACGCTACATACTGACCACACGCAGAAATGTAACACAATTAAATAAAATTCGAGTGTCTCACACATGATAATGCAAAGTAAATATAAATACAAATTTTATTCAAAACTGAACACAAAGCCAAAATTAATTTACAAAGATCGAAAGGAAAAGATAGAAGCAACTACAGACAAAACGACTAGAAGGTGGAAACTGACTCGGTGACACTCTATTAGGGCCGTCACCTTCATCATCACCGTCATCATCCTCATCATCATCTTCATCCTCATCACCCTCTTCAACACCTAGTTGGACCCCTTTCCCCCTCGCCTCAATATCTTGCAGGATACCGAGACAACTCTGCCCTTTGGGGGGATAGGAAGACCATAGAGCATCGGGAGGAAGCTGGGCATTCAGATAATCACAGCTGGCCTTAACGGCAAGTGACAACTCGAACTTTTCTATAGGGCCGTGCTCGTAGTCCTCGATAACCTCCCTCTTTCCTTCCTCTGATGTTATGTACTTGAGTCGGGTCTCGTGGATTGAACGTCAGCTAGGGCTGTCTGGTGGGCCGCCCCGCCTCCTCCAGCTCTACCTTCAGGCTTTGAAGAGCGAGTTGATCTGGCAGCACTCTCCTGTGCCGCCAGCTTCGCCTGCCACTTAGCCTCAATCTCCTCCTCTGAACACTTGAGGCATTTTTCCCGCTCGGCTACCTCATGACGAGAGCTCTCGATTGTCGTCCCAAGCTTAGCTATTTCCTCCTTTAGCTTCGCCATGGTGGCCTACTGCTTCGAGTTATGAGCTTCGAGGTTGGCAATCATAGATTGCCTCATCTCAAGATTGTGACTTCTCCTCTCAGCCTCGAGAGCCCTGATCCTCTTCTCGGCCTCCTTTCGGGCTTTCTTCTCCTGAGCCAATTCTCCTGTGAGCTTGCCATAGGCTTGCATCATGTGGTCAAAACGGTCAACGAGCTCCTCCCCAATTAGGGTCCCTTAGATTCTATAGCTCTGAAGGGCCAAGCGCATTCCCCCTGTTGGCACCTCCTACAATAAACTTCTTGTCCTCAGAGGAATTCTCCTTAGATGAATAGCCCTCCTCTAAGACACCAATGAGCTTTGCCCGAAGTTCTTTCCACCTCTGCTTGCTTATCTCGCCAAGCTTGTGGCAGAATGGTAAACGAGGGTCAGACCCCTCGGTTGCCCAAGAAAGGGAAGTCATCTCCATAGCTGCTCCATCTATGATGAGCGACTCCTTGCCTGATCTGCAAATTGATTTGGGGGGAGGAGCCGTAGTGGGGGCATGATCGACTTGAGGATCCAGGTCGACAGAGGGAATCTCCTGTGCTTGCTGTCTAGGAGTAGCGTCGTCCCCACCCAGGGAAGACTAATCTACGATGACTACTTCCACTAGCAAGCTGGGAGGAGGAACAATCTGTGAGGCCTGCTCCTCGATAGGGGCTGGGACTCCCCCCACCGTAGCCCCTACCAAATCTAAAGCAGCTGCATTAGTTTTTTCCTTGGGGGTGGACTTCTTCATTCTCTTCTTCTTCTTAGGCCCTTCGGGTCGATAAGTCCCCAGCTACGATGTTAGCATGGTGGCCATTTGTTCTAGATTCTTATTCTAGAACGTGCTCTCCATTGTAGACAGCGCAGTCTTCACCCTCTTCAAAGGCAGCTGAGGCGCGACAAGCTTAGCCGAACCCAAAGCCTTCGAATTCTTGGGCAACTTAGGGACGACTTGGATTAGGGTTGCAGCTATCTCCTAGTCAGCCTCTATTGGCTAGGTATGAGATAGACCCCCCACTCTAAGAGAGGCGGTCTCGAATAGGTTGCCGATGTCGTAAGACCCAACATAGGATGAGACCTTCTCTAGGTCCTGATGTTCTTCAGCCGAGAGGATGAGCGGCTTTAGTGCCTCCTTGATATCAAGCCATGAACGACAAACCAGGATGGGGTCGGCTCCAAAAACCCGAACGAACCTCTCTTTCCAGTCTTTATTAGACTCTGAATGTTCACCAACTTCGCACTTGAACTGACAAAGAAGTAATGAGCGTCTTTTCTTGTCGTCTTCAGGCTGACAAAGTTGTTGAAAAGCTGAGAGTCAACTGTACTCCCACCTAGTGGCATATCACCAAGAACGCCATCATTGTTGCAATGATGTTGGGGGCAAATTGCATTGGGGAAACCCCCAATCGATCACAAACCTTCCTCACGAAACGGAGAAGAGGTAGACGCCGTCCGTACTCTAACTGAGCCACGTACAGGGCACCTTATTAGTGATGTGCTCGAACATGGCACTGTCTTTCTTCGGCAACGAAAGTTCAAAATTTGCCAGAATGTCATACTTCTCAGAAATAGCCCCCAGATCATCACTCGCCACCTTTGTATGGATAGGGTCTAGAAGGCTAAGCCTATCAATAGGGGCAGAGGAAGAGGTAGCCATTGAAAGAATTTCTGAGTTTGAAATGTGAAAAGGAATTCTAATGTTTTAGATTGTGTAAAGAAAACCCACATGAAGAAGAAGAGGTATTTATAGACTGGTGATGGCAACTTTAGAAGGGTTCGCCTACTTTAAGATCGATGGTCTAGATCAACGCCAGAATTCAAACCGCCATTCGAAAACCAAAATGCTACCCATTTTTGTTCCCCCCATTCCTTCACGCAGAAATCAAAGCGACACTGACGCTTAAAGTACAACGACGTCATTCACAATGACCCCCCTCAATCACGTCTCAATATTTACAAGCTTACCAACTTCCTGGGGCCCACTTGACTCCCGCTAGTCACCCCAGTGAACTGGCACAAGGGTACTATCGATTCATATCCTGACCCATCGAGTTGAAGGCATTCTTAACACAACACAGAAAATTGCACAGAAAATTGTAGAAATATCAAAGGCAACCTTATGATAAAAAATGGTGTCGTTTATTGTCTTGTCAGGCACATAAATACAAAAATGTTTAAACATATACACAAGAAATAAAAGTTTATTACATTTTTCAAGTCCCTAAAAGTAAACTACGAGAGATCCATGTCACCTCTAGGAGTCAGAGGCAGGGAGATGTGCGTAGAAGGTGGAGGAGTTGATGGAACATCATATACAGCATAATCATTCTTCTTCCAAGTTGAATCCTCACCGACATTTTTCTCGACTCCTCTTGTCGAATCATCAACCGACTGACCGGAGACCTCCTCTGGCTCTTCCTCATCATTGCCTCCCTTCACGTTATAACCACCTCCCGCATTCTCTATGTTGGAAAGAAGGCGTATGTAGTTAGCAATGCTGGGTGGATACTGGGGCTGTCCCAGAAGTTCTTGATACTTGACGGGTAATTGCACCACTATGTGATCACACCCGGCTTTACAAGCTAGAGCGACCGCTATCTTCCCCATGGTGCTTTGGTGAAACTCCTCAACAATTGTGGGTCGACTCTTTTCAATAATAGCTAATTGATAGTCGTCAGACTCCAGGTATCCTACCTTACTCTCTGCTTGGCACAAGGCCTCTTCAAGTTGAGCACTCCTTTCTTGGAGCTGCCGCTTAGCAACCAACTCTCTCTCTAGTTGGGCTTTAGCATGCTGAGCAATCTGCTTCTTGATAGCGACTTGTGTCACAGCTAAATCCCGCTCCTTTAGTGCGCTCGCTAATCGAACTAGTTCCCATGTCGCTATCCTGGAGTTTTCGCTTGAGCTGTTGGATCTCGGATGATTTCCTTGCATCTGAAGCCTTGAGCTCAGCGATCAATTGCTCCTTCACTTACATCTCTCGATGCCACTCATCGAGCTCAGCCTGTTTGGTCGAGAGGTCCTTGACGACTCGGTCGAATTCGCCACTCTCACCAACCCTTTGGCTCTCGTGCACCTTACGGAGTTTTTCATAAGCATGGTGGCCCGGCGCCAAGTGATGATACATCTCTTGCTCCACAAGACACCCACAAGTTAGATAGCTCTAAAGGATTACATGGAGACCCACGTTAAGGATCCCCTTTAGAAACTCCTCATCATGAGGAAGGCTGAACTGCTCCACTGCCTTTGACTGCATGTAATGAGACTTAAGCACTGACGAGCAAACATCCATATGGTTTACAGGAGTATATTGGTCCTCTTCATTAGGCTCTGCCTCGTAACTTCCAGAAGGGAGAAGCCTCCCTATCAGCAGATCTCTCATCTTAGCCCAGACCCCCACTTCTAACTCAGCCATATAGTATGGAGAGGGCCACCCTGCTGATATAGAAACCCTATCATTGTTCCCAGCCTACCCTTTTCCCCGTCGGCGAGACTCTTCCTTTTGAGAACTCGACGTTCCCATTCTTGTCAGGACCTTGGCCCCCGCTGGGATCGTCCTTGTGATAGCCTCATGCATAGTTTCGGCCGACAGGGGTGCGATTTCCTCTCCCGCATCAGACGACTCCATCTCCATTGGGCGGCTTGGCTTTCTCCCAATCGCTTAGCCCCCTCGGATTGCGAGAGGTCTTCTTCTTCCACTTCCTACGGAAGCCAATGGCCAGTGCTCAGAGCGACACCTATAGTCATCTCTTCTTGCCCTGGGGTGGATGTAGCTCCCTTAGGAACTGATTCTTGCCGGGGCTACTTGGCCTGCCTGGCCATTGCCCCCCCTTGGGACTCCTCTAAAGATTCCTCAGTTAGAACCAGCTCAGCAGCGACCTTCAAGCCTACACTCCCCCCGAAGGTTAGGTTGTGAGCTCTTCCCTCATCCCGCTTGGTAGGAGAGATCGACGAGACCCCGTGTAACCGCAACACTGACTTGTCGAGGAGGACCTCCATCTTACGTGGTCCCGTGTAAGAGAGGATCTGCTCTAGCTCTTGGCTCTTAGTCACAGACAAGGGCTTCGGTTCTAGAACCTCCTTCTAGATCTCGAGCCAACCCGAGCAGTTGAGGTTAGAGTTGTCTCCCTCCACCCAAACAAACTTCTCTTTCCACCCTTTGTTCGATGTAGGGGTGTCAAGTACGAGCTTAAACTCCCCCATTGCCTGAAGGTGATAATGAGGTGCCTTCTACACCATCACACTCACCAAGTGACTTAGCACATTCATCGATGGGTGACCCCCAGCCATGAACATATGATGACGAAGCCCACCAATACAGCTACAGAGTTAGGCTTCATCTGCATCAGGGACACTCCCAATGCATCAAACACCTTTCGGAGGAATAGATGTAGAGGCAACCGCAAACTGCACTCCCAGTGTACAAGGGGGCTTTCCCCTCGTTGTGATGATATATCACTGCCGATCTCACCGGTGCCATCAACTTGAACCCCTTCAGGATGTCAAACTTAGAGTGTAGCATCCACATTTGCGCTACGGTCACCTTAGAACAGAACGCATCTAACTGACTCAGGTGCCCGGAATCCATGAAAGGTACTTTGAGTGGATATTGAAGAATCGTCGAGAGTGTGATTCAAGGAAATGCTAGAATAGAGCTTATCTTCTCTTCATTTTCATTTATATAGAGAGGCCCACAGGAAATAAACTAGCCCTCCATCATCGCTCTATCATCCATTCAGCGGTCAAGATTATGTCTCGGAACACGAAGCGTCGTCCCACAGATTGAGAGACCGCTCACTTCACCTCGAGAAGTGAAGCATCATCAGTCAAAAGCTGTCCTCTGACATCAGCCATGCCCTACCATAGGAACCTTTGTGATCCTCCTAGACTGTGCCTATGTCCGACCAGGGCAAAGACCTTTGTTTCACTCACACTCGGCTCCACCAGCTCCAAGCGAAAGGGGCTAACTTTTATGGTCCTGAGCATTATTTACCACTAATTCTTGACTATAAGGGGAAAACCCCTCACATCAGATAGATGAACATTTTAACCATCGATTAGGAGTCACCCAAACTCCCCTCTGCCGAACCAAGAGGGCGACTCATTTCCTGTGCTCAAGCCATGTTGATCGACAGCTCCATAGACAACTTGAAAGTTGATACTAGTCGATCCCTCAGTCGACTACCTTCATGGATGACGTGAATGGCTGTGTTAGTCGATCACTTAGATGCTGGACATCATTCCCTACTCAATTGGCTTGAGCCCTCATCCCTAGATGACACTTGTATGAAGTTTGGGTCTGACAATACGTCGATATCACATTAATTGTACGATCAGTGCCTTGATGCATCCATCTCACATGATAATTAAGATACCTCGAACCATTCTGGTTGTGGGCATTACTGACCTCATCTCATTAATGGCGAGCGAACAACACTAACTCCAGCACCAATCTTCAGCTGACACCTGTTAAGGCTGTCCGGCGCAGCCACCTCTACGTACTTCTGTCCAATCAATGAATCATCACATGTGAAAGTAGGGCTGACTCATTCTTCAACTTATTGTTAGCCAAAGTGACGTAAATGCCCTTTGACTCCCCATATAATTAAAGAACTGGGTAATAGAAGAAGAGGAGGGGGAAAAATCTAACCTACATAGTTTTTGTCTTTTCTAAAAGAATATCTTCATTTCACCAAAAAAGATTTATACTAACTTGACCTTCGGTGGAACATCCGGAGATCCCAACTTCACCCTTTTGTAGGTCCTTTTCCGATGCGAGAGAGATTCTTCTTCAACTAAATCACTAGGCATTAGAAGAGAAAGTGAACCCCACTCATTCGAACACTAACCTAATTATGATTATTGACTGCGTGGTTGCTAACATCAACAATGGTTTTGTCCTGTCAACAAGTTGCAAAAGCTAAAACAGGATTTGACTATTCATATTCTTGAAAACATAAAAGGCTTCAACCTTCTTTTGCTAAAGGTAATAATCTTGGTTGTTTTGATCCTATTCCCAATGGAACTTATCATTCTATAGTCTCATTGTATGGGAAAATAGGACATGTTTCTATGTATGAGATATAGGATTAAAATAATCAAACAAATTTGAATACCGAAAGGTCTTATTATTGACCAACATGGATCTATATGGATACCTAGGTCATAATTATCTACTTTTATGTAGACCTGCAGGTGGACGGAGGATTGAGGTGACACACGGCGGTTGCTTAAAGATTCAAGTCAAATCTAATCCTTTGTCTGCATTATTAGGAGATACATGTTTGATGTATTGTTATATATTATCTCCTCATACAGGTAAGTTTCCTAGCTTTGTATATATGTATAGGTTTTCATCATAAATAAAAATAAATATATAAAAAAGGGGGACCATCAATGGTGTGGTGACAATATCGATGATTCATCATTGATGGGCAGTTTAAAAGGGGCAGTTTATTTTTTACTTTTTACTTTTACTCTTTTTTTAACTCTTCTCTCCAAAGTTCAAATTCTATCTAAGCTTTTCAAATTTGTGGTGATTTGTATTGCTGTTATCATCATCATCATCATCATCATCATCATCTTTTTATTGAGTTCTATCAAATCAAATAAAAAAGAGGTAACTTTCTGTTCACGGAGAAAGTTGATGTATTGATTTTCATTGCTGAACTCATTACACCTTTATGGGATTGCAAATGAATTCAATAAAAAGGTCGCCTTTTTATAAGGCTTACAATGAAGAAATCAATAAAAATTACAACTGTTTGACCCTTAATGAACAAACGCGGGATTCGTTTATCGGATCCTCACTTACGTGGGTGTCTTACCCTGTGTCAGGGATCTTTGTCCGTGGACCGCCATGCGATCAGATCCTTACGTTGCCAGTCATTGAAGAACGAGATCTGAATCTAGATCTAAAAATCCCTCCTTTCTTATGTGGGGAAATTCATATCTTGATTAGATCTAGAACAAACAGGGTTATTTCACGAAGGAAATAACAGAGCTAGCAAGTAAAATCGACCAAACGAAGTCACAGCTCTTCTCGGGACCAAAACAAAGTTTGGATCTAGAGGAATTGATTGTCAAAGAAGAAAATCGCTCATCAGAGAGTCTGGATCTGTGCAAAGGCTCTTGCAAAATTTCAGATCTGTGCTCTAAGAAGTCCGGATCTTGCAGAAAAAATCTAACCCTCAAAACTGAACCCCCTGGCCTATTTATAGGCAAATGAACAAAAAGGGGGGGTTTGTTGGCTAGGCACCATTGGTGTCTCAGCACTGTGGCCGAGTTACCAAATGGTGCCTCTGTCGGCCGAGGCACCAAATGGTGCCTCGGTCATGCCGAGGCCCTCATTTGGACCTCCTCTTCCGTTCCAACATTCATCTGTTCGTCCGCCATTCTGTCTGAGCTCATTTCGTCTGGTTGTGCCGAACCAAAACTCAGTTGATCGTTTCGTTGATTCTAGAATCCGATCGGTTCGATCCCGTTGACATTTGAATCTGATTCTGTCGATCCAAGTCTAATTTGGCTCAGAGTTGTCAGAGTGCGATTGGTTCGCTTTGCTGACTTGCACACCCCACCGACCACGTCGTCAATAGTCCACCACAAGTCCAGCGAAAATTTTTTTTAAGGCGCTGCCCCAGAACCGCAAGGGGGCTGCCGCCCCCTTGACCCCCCCACCCGCTAACCGGCTAGCAGGACTGCCGAAAACTCTGTGTAGGTCATCAATGGTCGTGGGGCATCAATGGTTCACCGTTGCATCGTTGGATAGCTCGTCGATTGCCAATCCACTGTCATGAGTCACATTCAGGCTCTTACAGGCATTTTTCAACGCCTGCAGATACCCCCTCCAAAGTGCTTCAGTCTCGATCTTTTATAGAAGAGCCTGAAATACTTTGGACATGATAAGTCCACACCTTCAGTCGGTGTAACAGGACCCGAGAATGGCTTCAGTTTTTGATCTCTCCGATCCTTTCAGACTCTCCAATTCTTTGTAGGATAGCTGAAAGTATTACGGTACTGCACTTTTTAACTGACTGTTGTCAAGATCTTGACCTGAATTCGATAAATGAATTTTTTCTGAGATTAGCTTCAATATTTGATTCCTCCAATCCTTTCAGACTCTCCAGTTCATTGTAGGATAGCTGAAGGCATCACAGTGCTGCATTTATTGCCTGACCGTTGTCAGAATCTTGTACTGAAGCTGATTGAGTTCAATTGCTTCTGACTTGTGTTAGTGAGTTATCGTCCAACTGACCATTAAACCTTTTACGAGACTCCTCCGTTGATCGAGGATTCTTTGCTACGAGTGTGACGCTTTGACCAGCGTCCAATTTTATTTGAATTTGAACCGTTGATCAGCGAATCCTATGGCGGCGCGTTGACCGGCGTCAATATAATTCTCACCCTTCATTGGCGTTCATCGAGTTATCCCTAAGAATATTTCTTTTACGAAAATATCCTCTGGGAACTTCTCGATAAAATAGGAAACAGTTTAGACTCGTATACCTTATTGGAGTATGATTATCCACAGTGGGTGGAATTTCTTTGGTAGAAGACGCGTTGTCCAGTGTCAACACAGTTTATACTCATACGTTTGTTGGAGTTTTCGGGAAATAGTTTATCCTCATATACCCGTTTTGAGGTTGGCAAGTTATCCTTAAGAATATTTTATAAAAATAATCTCCAGGAACTTCTCAGTCGAAATAGAAAATAGTTCATACTCGTGTACCTTTTTAGAGTATTTCGGAGGCTCAAATATGTTGAGCTGCATGAAGACTGATCCTTAGTGGGTGATACCCCCATTGAATAGTTGTCCGAGGGTCTTCGTGGCCGTTGTGACAAGCTTCACTGCATAGGCGAATCTTGGTTGAATATCGAACTTCACTGCGTAGGCGAATCTCAAGTCTCAAGATTTTGCATCTAGGGGTACGTGGCCCTCGTCTGCAGGACTAGACTTCTTGACTGTCTATAAGCCTGGAGACATGGTGCGATGCTCAAGTCTTTTCTGGACTATGTTAAGATGGTACTTGTTGAGCAATCAGCATCTCTAGGCAGTACACACCCTCGTTTTGCTTTGAGCATGGCCAAAATGGCGCAGCTCAAGTGAGAGCTCTAGGTGGAAGGAGGAAACTTCGGTATCGTAGAGCTGACGAGGGT
>JBAKGM010081972.1:0-12943 GCA_037177215.1 Asparagus racemosus | reverse complement strand
GTGGGGAGATGTGGATCAGGAGGAGGAGGAGAGGTATTCCTCAAACTTTTATTGGTCGAACTCGTATTCGATCTCTTCCTCGATCGGGATCGAGATTCGTGGCCGCAACATGATGACCTCAGATCTGAGGCCGTTGGCTCCCACTGTGGTTGCCAGCTTGTTCGCGGGGAAAGTTGCGTCGATTGTCATTGATTGAACTCGTTACAGCTTTTTGCTTTTTTTACAACGAAATTCAATAAAAATGTCACCTTTTTATAAGGATTACAATGAAAGTCAAAAAAGATTACAACGTTTTACCCTTTTATGAACAAACGCGGGATCCATTCTTCGGATCCTCGCTTGCGTGGGTTCTTGGCCTGTGCTGGGGACTTTTTTATCTGTTCGTGGACTACCGTGTGATCAGATCTCGATACTAGATCTACAGATCTATAGTGATTATTTCGCGGAGGAAATAATTGCCGACAGGGATCAACTCACGAAGGAGATGATCGCTAGAGTGGGTTAAATCGACAAAGCGAAGTCACGCGCGAACCCTAAGATTAAGAAGAACTTTTATCTAGAGGGGGATCTGGTAGATCTGACCTAGATCTGCCTTGATTCTTCTCTTGGATGCATAGATCTGGATTGAGAAGTCTTGATCTTGTGTGCAAGGAGTTTAGATCTGAGTTTTTTTTGCCTATGAAAAGAGATTAGATCTGTGCAAAAATTCTAATGTTGAACAATGAGACCCCCCCCTCTCTATTCATAAGCTAGAGGGGGGTCAGATCTGTGGATCTGGGTGGCTAAGACACCATGTGTCTTGGCCTTGGCCGAGACACCAAGTGGTGTCTCGACCGTTGGCCGAGACACTAAATGGTGTCTCAGCCAAGTGGCCGAGACACTGGCCTTTTTCCCAGTGTTTTGGTTTCTTCCAGCACTTTGTCTGATCTCATTTTCTTCTGATCGCATTAGATTTGAATCTGGTAGGTTGTCTTGTTGATTCCAGAATCTGATCGGTTTGGTTCCGTCGACGTTTGAGTCTGGTTGATTCTGTCTCATCGACGTTCGAGTCCGGTTGACTCGCCTTGTTGAAACTTGCTGATCTGAAGCTTCATCATTAGATTTATTCCACGATTCGTCCCTTCACTGACTTGTACGCCTTGCCGATTTGCTTCATGTGCTCATTGACTCTCTTTGTGCATTTTGTGGCGTGATTACATTGTTAGCGGTTCTTCGTCGCGTCGTCGGATAGGCCGTCGATTGGCAATCCATCGTCACGAGTCATGTTCAGACACTGATTAGGTAATTTTTAACGCCTACACTACTTTGGGGGTGTCCTTATCTCAGTTCACCCCCAAGGCTATCACCACCCTCGTGGCATTCTTGGTGATTTGCCACCGGGTTGGTGTCGAGCCGAGCTTACATCTGTTCAGCAATCTCGTCAGCATTAAGATGATGAAGAAGGATGCACACTACTTCTTCCAGTATACCACTAGTTTTAAATTCGTGTCGGACACCTCAGAGTCCAACATGGATTAGAAGGAACGATATGTCTGGGCTATCAGTGTCAACCCCATTCTGGCCTGTTCTTCATGGCCGAAGATCTAGAAGGAAGCGCTCAAGTGCAGCATCCTTTCAGCCGATGAGGGTCGGCAGCTAGAAAAAATTTGCTCCTATGCTGAGTCGAAAGAGAAGAGTAATCTCTTTGAGTCAACTTCTCTACGAGTCACCGATGTCTCAGGGGTCCCTCCCTCTGAGACCGACACGGCTCGAGCAACTCTCTGGGCACTTCCACTGGACGCTCCTCCGAAGAAGGGGGAGGGGTCGAGCTCTTGGATGCTGGCTTCCGTCCCGAAGCCACAAAAGCATCTAAGAGATAATCTGGCACCTATCGAGCTAGCCAAGATGAGGTCTAAGGCAGCCGAGATCACAGCTAAATTATCCGCATCAGGCTCCTTCGTCAAGAAGGAGAAATTGAACAAGAAGAGGAGGAGGGTGGAGAAGGAACAGGGTCCTAGTAGAGCAGGCGTGTCGGTGCAGGTCGAGTCTATGGAGGGTTCTCGGTTAGTCGGCTCTCCCTCCAACCAGGCAAACATTGTCATCATCGATGAACCCTCTCCTCATAGGTAGGTCCAAGATGCATCTGCTCAAGCTCCTCCATCTAAGCTAGGCCCTGGATATGATGAAGATGGTCAACACGGCCAAAAAGGAGACACTCACTTGCCAGACCGCCAACCGCCAACCGCCAACAGACCGCCAGTGCTGTAACCTTTGATGCTGGCTTTAGCTGGACCTTTTGTCACTGTGTCTCTGAGCTTTGGGACGGTGTGTGGGAGGAGGTCAAGGCTGTGCTGATCGGGGACAGTGCCAGCGGCGACTCTCATAGGGAGCTAGTTTCGGAGGGCGGCTGCTTCATCACTTGTAGACCTCTCGATAAGGAGAGCTCTGTTTTGGAATAAGTGCAACCTAAATCCAGGCGATGGAGCAATTTCTCCTCCAAAGGGACGTGGAGATGCTGCACGCTCTTCCAAGCATAGGTTTGCACTTAGCTCTCAAGAGCTATTTCTTGTGAGGGGCCCTGCTCGAACATGAGCTCTTCTCCCGCCTGTCCTACGTGCATAAGCTTCCTGCTGACTTTGAAGAGAAGCTAGCTACAGATAGAAGGGCTAGAGAGACTGTCGAGAAGAGGGTTACGGCATTGGAGGCTGAACTAAGCCGCAATGATGGCAAATGGCATCGAGAGCTTGAAATGAAGGATGGCCTGATCAAGGGTTATAAAGTCCATCGTGCCAGGCAATCAGCTTCCATAGAGAAGCTCAAGGGGGAGATGACCCAGCTCAAGGAGGGCGTCGACCACCTCGAGAAAGAAGTCGCCAAGTGGGACGCTCTGATCAAGTACTTGGAGGAGGAGGTAGACCTAGAGAAGTGACACAGGCTCGAGGCTTAGGAGTGCGCTAGGTCAGAACAGTTGGCAGCCGACCACGCTAAGCTTGATCTCAAGGAGGAGTGGGTGGCCCATGAGAAGACCCAGGCGTGCAAGCTCTGGAGGCTTGCGTCGCTTCTCTGGATTGAAAGATGTTCAAGACGAAGGTGATGGACGAATATCGCCATAGCACCTTGGGCAAAGTCGAAGTGGCGTTAGCTTGAAAGGCCGGCTTCGACTATCTAGCATCCTAGCTTCCTCCTAGATCTCGACCTCTAACTGACAATGACTATCCTCCTCAGTCTCTGTCTATCTCGATTTCTTAAGGGAGATTGAGACGGCTTGAGGGGGTGTGGCGTTGGAGGTGGATGAGGGAGAGGATGACGAGCCATGGGATAGTTTCAAAGAGGCTATATCGGCTGCTCCTCCTGCTGCTCCTCCCGCCGCTACTCTTGCTGCTCTTCCCGCTGCTGCTCTTGCTACTCCTTCAGCTACTCCTCTGGCTATTTTAGTAACTGGCGCCAGCTCCAATCTGCCGACTCCAACCCCTTGCCATGGTTTGGGAGTGTAATTCTTGTATCTTTTTTTGTTATCTGTAAATGATGTAAATATTTTAAAGGCATGAATAAAGATTGATAGTTATTGATACATTTCTGTCTACTTGTTGTGAAACTATGGTCTCTATTGTTTTGATTATCCGACTGTGGTTTAAATTGTTGCAAAAGACTATTAATGGTGATCAGTCGGTCCTATATTTGATGTAAGTAGGTGCATATGATGAGTCTGACTAGCCCACTACTCGTTCGGTTGGCTCAGGGCTTAGTTATGAATGACTAGTTCTAGAATTCATGTTTGTTGGTCTATAAGGAAGATCTCGATATTTATTAAAGTCAATTGACTAATCCCAAGGCATTGGTTTTGTCAGGGCAATTAGATGCCAAGGGTTTTTGAGTCGACACGATTGAACATATGACTAGATGACTTGGACTTAATGAGGTATCAGGGTCTTTTGATTTTAAGGTCAACCGAGGGTTCGTTGTACCAAGGTCTTGCCTTTAAGGTCGACCGAGGGGTCGTTGTGCCTTGGTTTTACTCATGAAAATGATGTCAAGGGCTTTTCGACTATGACAACCGAGAGGTCGAGTGCCTTGGGCTTAATGAGGATGCCAAGGTCTTGCCTTCAAGGTCGACCGAGGGGTCGTTGTGTCTTGACTTTACTCATGAAAAATAAAGCCAAGGGTTTTTCGGCTATGACAACTGAGAGGTCGAGTGCCTTGGGCTTAATGAGGATGCCAAGGTCTTGCCATTAAGGTTGACTGAGGGGTCATTGTGCCTTAATTTTACTCATGAAAATGACGCCAATGGCTTTTCAGCTATGATGATCGAGAGGTTGAGTGCCTTGGGCTTAACGAGGATGCCAAGATCTTGCCTTTAAGGTCAACCGAGTGGTCGGTGTGCCTTGGTTTTACTCATGAAAATGACGCCAAGGGCTTTTCGGCTATGATGACCGAGAGGTCGAGTGCCTTGGGCTTAATGAGGATGCTAAGGTCTTTTGATTATGGTCATCTGAATAGCACTTAGACAAGAGGGGAACATACCACTTGTAGTTAAAATGTCTCATAGTATAAATAAAACTTATATACCTTTCTATTGATAATACTTCCTAAGATGCTCAATGTTCCAAGGATGCATTAGTGTCCTTCCGTCATAGCTTCTCAAGCGATAGGTATCAGGGCGCACTTCCTCGAAGATGGTGTAGGGTCCTTCCCAGGTGGCGGTCAACTTGGTGCGCCGAGAGTCCCTGTTGAAGACGGCTCTTCGAAGGACGAGATCACCTATCTTGAATCTTCAGGGTCAGACCTTGCTATTGTAATGTCGGGCGATGCACTACTGGTTGATGACGTGGGATTGGAGTGCTTTACCTCTTAATTCATTGATAAGGTCAAGCCCAAGGCGAAGTCCCTCCGTGTTCAACTCTTCATCAATGTGTCGCAGCCATATGGTGGGCATGCCGACCTCAACTGGGACGACTACTTTGGCTTCGTACGCCATGCTGAAGGGGGTTTCTCCTGTTGAGTTTTTGTGGGTGGTACGGTAAGACCATAGTATGCCCGGTAGTTTGTCAGCCTAGCTCCCTACTACCGTGCCCACCTTCTTCTTGAGAGCTTGGAGGATACACTTGTTGGCAGCTTCTGCAAGTCTGTTACACTTCGGATGAGCCACCGAGGTGAACTTGAGGCAGATGTACCATTTTTCGCAAAAACTCTGAAAGCCTCTACTGTCAAACTAGGTGCCATTGTCAGTAACAAAGGAGAGCGGTCAAAATGACATAGGATCGACCTCCATGAAAAATTTGTGATGCTGCTCTCACCAATTTTAGCTAAGGATTCAACCTCGATCCACTTGGTGAAATAGTCAATAGCGACAATCAGGAACCGGTGCTGCTCAGATGCTATTGGGAGGGATCCCAACAAGTCTAACCCCCATTGGGCGAAGGGTATCGGGCTCAGAATAGGGGTAAGCTTGGTAGCGACAACTCAAGGGATATTCGAGAAGAGTTACCACTTCTTACAATGGGATACAAGTCTCCTAGACTCGGCTAGGATGGGGGGCCAATAATATCCTCGGTGAATTACTTTTTGGGCAAGGGTTCTAGCTCCTGTATGATTGCTGCAGGTTCCCTCATAGATTTCCTTGAGAACGTAGCTGGCCTCAGCCAGCCTAAGACATCGAATAGGGTCCTACCCTATCGCCAGAGTACGCTACCCTATAGAGCTGGCCATCGAGGATGTGATACCTGAGAGCGTTCCTATGCAAGCTTTTAGCTTCTGCAGCATTTGCTAAAAGCTTCTGCAGCATTTGCTGCTGAGGTCCCTTTTGCTAGATACTGAAGGATGGGGTCCATCCAGCAAAGCTCAGTAGGTGTCTCGGCTTGCATTACTAGCTTTGTCGTCTCTGTTATGCTCAGGCGTCTGAGGGTATCCACGTGGATAGGTCTTAGGCCATCTCTAAGACTTGTGGATCTGAGTTTTGACAAGGTGTCCGCCCAAGCATTGAGAGCGCGGGGCACCTGGGCGATTCTGGATTCTAAAAAGTGGCCGAGCAACTCCTTAGTCGCCTTCAGATACAGAATCAACCTCAAATCTCTGGCTGTGTATTCTCCCCTTACTTGGCGAACTATTATGTGGGAGTCAGCCAAGACGTAGAGGCATTCGGCCTTCACTGCCAGGGCTGCCCGAAGGCCTGCCAACAAAGCTTCATATTCAGCTTCGTTGCTGGAGGCTAGGAAATCAAAGGCAATGGAGTACTCATGCGTTGATCCATCAGGGCTACACAAGATGACTCCCGCTCCGCTACCGTATTCACCAGACGACCCGTCCACCGTCAGCAGCCACCAAAAGGCAAACTCTAGTGAATTGTGCTCAAGGTTATGATGTGCTAGGGAGATGGGCACTACAAGCGTCTGAGGTGTCAGAGTCTTGGGCTGGTTCAGAGGTGAAGATGCAGGCGAATCTTCAACTGAAGTCGACTCAATGAGGAAGTCGATGAGGGCCTGGGCCTTGATGGTCCTCCTTGGCTCGAATTGTATATCATACTCACTAAACTCAACCAACCATGTGATCATCCTCCCAGAAGTAGTGGGGTTACCCAGAGCTCTCTTCAAAGGCAAGCCCATCCACACCATTATGGAGTGGGCTTGAAAGTAGGGGTGGAGCTGCCTAGCAGTGATGATGAGGACGAAAGAGGCTTTCTCGACGAGGGGGTTATAGAGCTCCCCTGCTCGCAAGATCCTGCTGACATAATAGACTGACTTCTGTACGTTCTCCTCTTCTTGTACCAGGACAGAGTTGACAGTTTCAGGGAATACAGCCAAATAAAGGAATAATATTTCTCTTTCCATGGGTTGGCTCATCAGTGGTTTGGTACTCAGGTACGTCTTGAGGTCTCTAAAAGCCTGCTGCACTCGGTGGTCCAGCTCTGGCCCTGCTTCCGTCCCTTGCTTCCTCTCAGGACTTTGAAGAATGGGAGACTCCTCTCAGCTGATCTGGAAAGGAAATGGCCCAGTGCTACAATCTTCCCATTTAGCTTCTGCACGTCTTTCATGGTGCGGGGTTTGGGTAACTGCTCTATGGCCACTATCTTTTCAGGGTTCATCTCAATGCCTCTCTGGGTGATCATAAATCCCAAGAATTTCCCCGACTGCACTCCAAAAGCGCACTTGGTAGGGTTGAGCTTCATTCGGTAGCACCGAAGGACAGAGAAAGTCTCTTCTAAATCCACCATGAGGCATGCTTCGACTTCACTAGGATGTCGACCACATATGCCTCCACATTGTGACCAAGCTGAGGTTTGAAGATTTTGTTAATCAACCTCTGATAAGTGGCGTCTACATTCTTGAGGCTGAAGGGCATCACTTTGTAGCAAAAGGTCCCCTGATCAGTGATAAAAGAAGTCTTTTCTTGGTCATGCTCCACCATATGGATCTAGTTGTAGCCTGAGAAGGCATCCATGAAACTCAGCAGCTGATGACCGCGTTGTCGTCTACTAATTGGTCGATCTGGGGGAGTGGGTAACTATCTTTTGGACATGCTAGGTTGAGGTCTGTGAAGTCCAGACACACTCACCATCTGATGAGGGTTTTCTTCCCCAGTACCACATTGGACATCCATCTGGGTATTGGACTTCCTGAATGAAACCTGCTCATAGGAGTCGGTCGACCTCATCCGCAGTTGCCTTCTATCTCTCAGGGCTGAGATGTCTCTTCTTATGTCAAACTAGTTTGGCATGCAGGTCGATAGACAGCTCATGGGTCACGACTCTCGTGGGGATCCCCAGCATGTCTTCTAGTCCCCAAGTGAACACGTTGGTGCTGGTGTGTAGGAATTTAATCACAGCGCTCTGCTGTGGGTCCACAAGGTTGGATCCTATCTTGCTCTTCTTCATTCCTTCAAAGTCAATCGGGATCTCTTAGAGTTCTTTGACGGGAGTCATCCTCTCTCGCTCCAACTTCTTCTCTATCTGGAGGCTTGTCTTCTTGATGGGAAGTGTCTCTGTGGTTCCCTTCCCCTTCATGGAGAGCAAATAACAGGATCTTGCTTCCCATTGATCGCTCCTGGCAATCCTGACTCCCATAGGAGTTGGGAACTTAATCATTTGGTGATAAGTGGAGGGTATCACCCACAAGCTGTTGAGGGCCGCTCTACCCAAAATGACGTTGTAGGCTAACTTGATGTTCATCATCAGGAACTGTGTTTCAACTGTGGATTGATAGGGATACTCTCCTACTGTAAGGGGAAGTGTTATGACCCCTTCCAGAATGATTGCATGTCTTGTGAATATGTTGATTGCACCTTGGTAGGGCTGTAGCTTAGATCTGTCGATACCCATCTGTCGATACCTCCTCTCAGCTTCTTACTGGCTCGGTCAATTTGTAAAGCTTGCTTGGCATACTTCTTGCGGGCATTGTTGGAGGACCCTCCAGTTGCAGGGCCACCGCTAATGGCAAGAATGACCTTTTGGCTACCTACTCTAACTGTCTGGGTGGTAGGCTTTGGCTAAGGGCGAGGAGATCTGGAGCGGGATCTCCTGTCGCCTGCTGCTGGCAGGGGTTCTCTCCTATCTCTTGGGTTGGTGAACTTCCTCGAGAATCCCCACTCAATCAGGTCTTCAATGTCCCTCTAGAAGACGTGACAATCATTAGTAAGGTGTCCGTGGTCTCGGTGATACCAACAATACTGCCGGGTATCCCGATTCTGAGGATCTGACCTCATCTTAGGAGGAGGGGAGTTGAGATGTCCTTCCTTCTATGCTATGTGGAGGGCTTCGGTAAGGGAGGTGTTGAGAGCCATATGGGCTGACTTGGGAGGAGGCTCTCTCCTGCGATGTCCGTGGTCGACTCGGCTGGGGTGGTAGTTAGTTCTAGGGGGATCTCTTGTCAGCTCTGGCACGGATTCAGCTTTCGGAACGGCTATCACTGCCGTTGGTGCTGTCGAGGCTACTAGGGTTGATGGTGAAGGGGCCGCCATCGCCAAGGTTGGTGCTGCGGCCGTTGCTATCATTGCCACTTCGGTCGCCCTGGCGGTAGCCTTGTAAGCACAGGTGTCCTCCATATCCATGTATCTATGAGCTTTGGCCATCAAATGTTCGTAGGAAATGCACTACTTCTTAGCAAGCAAGTCAGCCAACTCGTTGTCTAACAGGCCAGTCACAATGGCGGACATGGCGACCTGGCTTCCTAGATCATGGACTTCTAGCCTCTTGGCCTGGAACCTCTTGAAGTATTTTTGGAGGCTTTTCCCAGTCTCTTGCTTCATCTGTATCAGCACATAAGGAGGTAGCTTTTGCTTGGTGTCCGCTAGGAAGTGATGAACGAACTTCTAACTGAGCTGCTTGAAGCTACCAATGAACTTCTTCTCTAGGGTGTTCCACTAGAGCTTAGCGCATCTTGACAGGGTGATAGGGAAGCACTGATAAATGACCACCTTAGGAGCCTAGAGCATGCTCATCATATCATAGTAGTTCTGGACATGCTCGACAAGGTCCCCTTCTCCCTTATACTTCTCCACCTACGGCATCTTAAACTTCTCATGGGGGGTCTTCATGAGGTCATCTGTGAGCGGGGTATTCCCAACAATAATCTCGACAACAGGTCGAAAAGACCTGTCATATCCGGGCACTGCTATGGTCGCTGACGAACCTGGGGCAGCACCGTGTTAGGAGGGAGCTCGAGACGTCCTCCTTGTTAGACGCTCTCAACAGTTCTGTTTGGGACTGGGACTCTCTCCCGTCCCTTCCATGTGGGGTAAAAGTTGTCAAGGATGCTCATCGAAATGGGTATGTAGGCATGACTGTGGAGAGGCATGGTTGGCGTAGCTCTGCTTCTGAGCGTAGGCATCCACGCGCTTAGAGGCGAGGGGGGCTTCTTGTCGTCATCCAGGTGGAGCTGAACAGGAGTCGCCTGATGGTGAGGGGGGAGCGAACCGATTGAGGAGCTCACTGGAGAACGCGGGCGAGTTGCTGCTGGACGGATTGGGTAATCCACTGGGTGG
Organism: Asparagus racemosus; assembly: GCA_037177215.1. Lineage (NCBI taxonomy): Eukaryota > Viridiplantae > Streptophyta > Magnoliopsida > Asparagales > Asparagaceae > Asparagus > Asparagus racemosus. Next base: position 2,992 of record JBAKGM010081972.1, on the reverse strand, counting down.
CTTCATCTAGCTAGACTTGAGTGACAAAGCTAGTTGTTTGGCCACCAAGGGCATGGCGGTCTGATGATCTAGGGAGTTCATCATGACCAGACATCTTCTCAGACAAGGTAGAAGGGCCCCACGATGGGCACCAAACTGTTGATGGTATAAATCACATAGTCGAATAAGTGAGTCGTCAAGATGATTAGGGTCCACAACTTCTCTTGATGCTTGGTTCGGATTAGTCCCTGATGTCCTCTGCACAAAACACAAACCATAAGAGGTTGGGGTTGGTCCCCGGTGGTTCATCCGACGATCAAGTTAGCTCGTAATCTTGAGTGGGGAAATTAAAAAAATCAACTTAGAGTTTTCTTGATCAGAAATCAGTTTAGAAAATAGCTTACCTTCAAAAATGGAATAATCCTCTTATTTATAGTAGTAATAAAGGGGCAGATCCATAAATCCGGCCGAGTGTGAGCTAACGGGTGAGTCAACGCTGGTTTTGCAGGTGTCGGCTATTAGTTGGTGAAGAAGTCGTCTCAATACTAGTGTGAAGTGACTGGAGCCACGTGGGCCGACTTGCCTTAAAGATCTACGAGCACAGAGAATTGATGGCTTTGTTCTCGCATTCAATGCGACGGTGACCTAATGCTAGCGAGGGGCTCGAGACAATTCGTCACCTTCCTATCTTAAGTGGAATGGCGAGATGTCCCGCCTTTCGTGTCGGGTCATCAATGAGTCGACTAATTTGCCATTCAAGCTGTCGGCAGGGTCAACTTAAAAAGGGAGTTGGCAACTAGTACCGCCTTTTGAGCTGACCAGGCGAGATGCTGGTCCCCTGAGTCAGCTGAGTTATGTGTTCGGGTTGCCTTGTTGTACCGAACCGGTCTGAGATCCCCAATACAGGACATTTGTTGGATAATTGGTTTAATTATAACTTGAAAATAAAAGTGCCATAACATGCTGCAATAGTCCTGAAGGATTTTGGTATTTAATCTTTGCCTGTTGGCATATCAAGCACTTTGACACATATTCATTTATCTCCTCCTCCATACGATTCAACTAGAAGTTCTATCAAATATTTGGTAAATCTTGGTGCTTCCTAGATGAAGAGTGTAAGGGGTTTGGTGAGCTTCTCTCAATATCTACTCCTTGAGCTCCTCATTGTTGGGTACACAAAGGTGATTGCCAAAGTTAAACACCATTATGAATTTGAAAGTTTGAATATTTACCTTGCTCCACCTTCTTCTTTATCTCACTCAGCTTTTTATCTTCCTTCTATCATTCCTTGGTTTAATCCAGTAGAATTGGTTGTAGGCCTACGTGACAAATCTTTACTTTGGAAGAATGCATTCTAACTTTGATATCTATTTTTTCTAGCTCTCTGATTAACTCAGCTTGTTTAGCCAAAAAACAAGCTGATGAAACCCAATCCTTTTGACAGAGTACATCTACCACCACATTAGCTTTATCAGGATGGTGAAGGATGTTCACATCTATGTCTTTCAACAACTCTAACCATCTCCTTTGCTTCATTTTCATCTCCTTTTGAGGAAATATGTAATTCAAGCTCTTATGATCGGTGCAGATAACACAAATTACTCTATATATATAGTGTCTTTAAATCTTTAATGCAAAAATCATTGCAGTAGTTTTAGATCATGAGTTGGGTAGTTATTCTCATGGGGTCTCAATTAGCTAGAGGCATAGGCTACCACCTTCTCATTCTGAATCGAAACACAACCCTGACCTTGAGAAGATGCATCACTATATATCACAAACTTATCTGAACTCGTTGGAATAGTGAGAATGGTAGCAATTACTAGCTGCTTCAACTCCTAAAAATGCTCCTTGCATTTCTCACTCCACACAAAACTGACATTCTTATGAGTCAAATAAGTCAAAGGGGCTACTAACTAGGAAAAGCTGTTTACAAACCTTCTGTAATACCTAGCTAACCCCAAGAAACTTCAAATATCCATCTCTAAGGTGGGACGTGGCTAGTTCACAATAGCTTTAACTTTCACTAGTCTATAGATATCCCATCTCTAGTAATCATGTGCTGAAGAAATATTACCTTCACCAACCAAAATTCACACTTCTTGAACATGACATACAACTGCTTTTGACTCAACATCTGCAATACAATTCTCAAATGTTCTTCATGCTGTTCAAAACTCTTAGAATAAATTAGATGTCATCAATGAAAACCATACCAAATTGATCTGAATACGGTTGAAATGTTTGATTCATCAAATCCATAAATGCAGCCGGTACATTAGTCAGTCCAAATGGCATCACCATACATTCATAATGACCATACCAAGTCCTAAATGTAGTCTTCAGTATGTCCTCAAATTTAATCGTCAACTGATGGTACCCTAACCTCAAGTCGATCTTGAAAAAATTTTGAGCTCTAAGGAGTTCAATATTTTTTCAAGATCGACTTAAGGTTAGGGTACCATCAGTTGAAGATTAAACCTAAGGACTTAATGAACACTACATTTAGGACTCGGTATAGTCACTATGAATTATTGGAGCTGATCAAATATGTTATGGTCATAACCACTGATAAGTGATTAAAGAGGAAAACAGAGCATCAACTTAAATGAACCAATTCCCTTGCTAACTTAGGGCAACACAAACCCCCATGTCCGGCTCACGGAACGACTTACACTCACCGCCCATCAATCCTTGGACGACGCGAAAGGCGGTGATGGTCATCCACTCGACCAACCATTCGCCCTAGCGATCTTTGGACGACGCAAAAGGCGGTGATGGTCGTCCACTCAACCAATCGTCCACTTTATCAAATTACTCTAAGCGACTCGAGAAGCGATCCAAGCCGGCCACTCAGCCTAGACTCCCCCCACTCGTCGCTCGTGGTCCCCCCACCTAAACGACAGCTATCTGAAGTCTACACCTGACAATCCATTACTATCGCATTAAATGTGCTGACAGCCCCCTTCACTCCTCCATCCCTCACGGTATTTAAGGTACCTCGGACCCATGC
>JBAKGM010081913.1:0-12945 GCA_037177215.1 Asparagus racemosus | reverse complement strand
TTTTGTAATTCTGTTTTCAAAAGATAAATTTATAACAGGTTCGTTTTACAGATTTAATGAGAATGTCGATCACAACTGTTTTCCACGAGAACAGAAATAGTCAACCACAATCATAGGATTTTTGGCAAACCCTCATCCATCAATAGATTTGCTGAGCCTTTACCGATTACCGTTTGAATCGGGCTAGCATGTAGATTATCTAAACCTATTTCGCACGTGACGTTGTGCTAAAAGAATGAAACTCTTTTAGACTTGCTGCTCTGATGTTGAATATATAGCCTTCATCTTCTTTTAGGGGTAAGAGACTAACCGGCAACGCATGTTAGGTGTTGACTTTAGAATTATTGGCCAACCCCTAGCCATCATTGATTTGACGACACTTTACCAATTATCATTTGAATTGGGCTAGCATGCAGATTATCTAAACCAGTTCCGCATGTGACGTTGTGTTAAAAGAATGAAACTCTTTTAGACTTGGTGCTATGATGTTGAATACATAGGCTTCGTCTTTCTGACGAGAATAGACTACCCGGCTGCATGTATTAGACGCAGGGTTATCCCTACTTAGGATTCAGGGTAAAATTCCCCAGACTTGGATTCTAGTGTCTTTTTCTATCGGTAAAAGACTAAACCAGCAACGCGTGTTAGGCGGTGGCTTATCCCTACTTAGGATTCAGGAGAAAATTCCCCACACGTGTAAGGCGTGGATTGTGGTGTTATTAATAACAACATGCCATAGTTTTGAATATGTGAGCTTTCATTCTTTTTACGGTTAAGAACTAATCGGCAACGCGTATTAGGCGTGGACTTATCCCTACTTAGGATTCGGGATAAAATTCTCCAAGATGAATTCTGGTGTATTCTTCAATCGGTAAAAGACTAAATCGGCAACACGTGTTAGGCGTTGACTTATGCCCACTTAGGATTCGAGATAAAATTCCTCGGACTTAGATTCTGGTATCTTTTTCAATCGGTGAAAGACTAAACTGACAGGGTGTGTTAGACGTTAGCTTATCACTGCTAAGAATTTGGGATAAAATTCTCCAGACTTAGATTCTGGATTGAACGATGTTTTTATTGAAAAGATAAAATTGATGTGGGAAAGGAAGAATTTTACATTCTATCTCCCGATACTGGACAGGAAGAATTTTATATCCTATCCCCAGGTCTTCTTTTTAGGGTAAAGACGAACCCGAAATAAGAGAGGAAGAACTTTATATCCTATCTCTTGCTCCTAGAGAGAAAGAATTTTATATTCTATCTCCAGATTTTCTTTTTAGGATAGAGGCGAACCCGAAATAAAAAAGGAAGAATTTTATATCCTATCTATTGTTCCTGGAGAGAAAGAATTTTATATTCTATCTCCAGTACAAAGGAAACTAAAAGTGGGATCTCCACTTCGAGAATCTTAGGAGGTGAAACTAAGAGTGGGATCTCCGCTCCGAGAATCGAAAAGATTCTGATAACTTTCACTTTTTTAGGATTTGCTACCTGATCTGATAATGACTTTCTTATTTATCGAGATGAAATTCTAATTTCAGCCCTAACCTTAGGAAGGCGTGATCGAAGAGGAAAGGATGGAGCCCTTTTGTTTATCATAAGGGGATCATATAGCTTTCACTTTTATAGGATTTACTACCTGACCTGGAAATGACTTTCTCGTTTATCGAGATGAAATTCTAATTTCAGCCCTAACCTTAGAATGGTGTGAACGAAGAGGAAAGGATAGAGCCCTTCTGTTTATCACAAGAGGATCAGATAACTTTCACTTTTATAGGATTTGCTACCAGACCTGGAAATGACTTTCTCGTTTATCGAGATTGAAATTCTAATTTTAGCCCTAACCTTGGGAAGGCGTGACCTAAGAGGAAAGGATGGAGCCCTTCTATTTATCACAAGGGGATCTTAGTATTGAAAGTGGATCTCTTTTTCGTGGAAGGAATCAAGAGGGGATTTTGCTAGTGGATTAGACCAGAAAGATTTTTTAGACTCACCGTCAATGAATTTAATTAGTGAGAGAATTTATGGTGGAGAACACATTTAGGGTTATCCTCAAGGATAATGGGTGAAATATTTCACGAGGAACTTTCCGTCAAAATGGATTATCCCAAATATACTAAGGATAGTACTTTTTTAAGAACTTCCCATTTATCGGCATTAATTGCATGTCACCATTTTAAGTGATTAGACGATACACACCATTCGAATAGAATGTGTCTATTACAAACGGTCCCTCTTATTTGGGTTGAAACTTACCCTTTTTCTTAGAATCGAGGATTATTGGTCGTCGAGCAGTGAGGACCAGATGTCCTTCCTTAAAGATTCTCTGTCAGACTCTCTTGCTAAAAGCTCTCGACATTTTGGCTTGGTAAAACTTGATGTGTTGTTGAGCTTCCAGGCATTTTCCATCCAACATCTTGAGCACTTCAAGGCGTCTCCGATGTTGTTCTTCCAACGTCATCTCAGTTGCGAGGGCGATACGAAGTGATGGGATTTAGATTTCTAATGGAAGTACAGCTTCACATCCGTATACAAGAGAATATGGGGTTGCTCTGGTAGGCGTGCGTATTGTGGTGCGATATGCCAAGAATGCCTCTCCGAGTTTGTCATTCCAATCACGTTTGTTGGTCTTCACTAGTTTCGACAATATCTTAATGATTGTCTTGTTGAACGCCTCCACTAATCCGTTTGCAGCGGGATTATAAGCCATCAACAAGACGTCTTGAATCTTATACTTCCCGTAAAACCTAATGAAGGCATTGCTGACAAATTGAGGGCCGTTGTCATGTATGATCCGTCTCGGCACGCCGTGTCGATAGATGACGTGATGCTTCATGAAGCTGATGACATTATTAATTTTCACTTCTTTAAGCAGAATTGCATCAGCCCACTTGGAAAAATAGTTGGTAATCGTGAGAATGAACCGATCACCTTTAACTGACGGAGGAAAAATAGGACCCACAATGTCCATCCCCCACGTCCCAAATGGCCAAGATGTAGCTGAAGGATGCAAATACTTCGGGGGTTGATGCATGAAATTCGCGTGTATTTAACATGCGTGACCCTTTCGAGCATACTCAATTTCATCATTAATTATCATTGGCCAAAAGTATCTCATTCTTCTAATACGATCATAAAACTTGGGACCAGGTTGGTGTACACCACACTCTTCTCCATGTGCTTCCTTAAGGACTTCTTCTACTTCTTTGTTCGAAAGACACCGGAGCAGCAAGTTGTCGTACCTACAACGATATAACGTCTGGGTCTCCACATCATAAAAGAACCTTAGCGCTATTCGTTGGATCGATTCCCTCTCTTTTATGTCTTCTAGAAAAATACCATGTAGGACATAGTCAATTATAGAAAATTGCCATTCCCGGGGCTCCAGTTCAACTTAGGTTGTGTACGCCTCTTTGATGACCACCCTCTGTCATCCTCCTCCTCATTATATATTAGTACAAATAGTTGGTGAGTTTTCACAGTGACTAACTGTTCAGTCTCAGGAGGTTGCGCTAACGATATTGCTAACACTGCTAATGCATCTGCATATGCATTCTGGAGGAGTGGAATATACTCGATGAAAAATTCTTCAAACGAGTCTGCCATCTCAATGGTCACCTAGTGATACAGAATTAAGTCCAGATTCCTAACATTGTAGTCCCCACGAATCTGTTTGACTATGAGTTGGGAATCCCCCAAGGCTTCGAGATATTCGACTCCCTGCTCTTTGGCGAAACTGAATCCAATAAGTAACACGTTATATTCGGCCACATTATTAGAGCACGGCTTGGTTAGTGAGTAAGTCCGAGGCATCACATACTTCCTCGGAGAAACTAAGACAACTCCAACTCCGGAAGAAATCTTAGAACATCCAGGGGTACTTGCCGCATTCGTTGCTCGAGAAACTCCGTCAAAGTACAATTGCCATATTTGCTGATGCAATGTAGTGTTGATGTCGTGGGTTTCATCTGGTAAGTTGTCATATAATTCAGCTGCATATGTTGTTATAATTCAGCTGCATCTGTTGTTGAGTTAGTTGCTAAGAGATCGCAAATTGCCTATCCTTTGACCGACTTCTGTTGCTTGAAGTGTAAGTCGTATTGACACAAGAGCAAGACCTATTTTAACAAATGCCAATTCATGACGGCTGGTTGCATCATGAATAGCCAGACTGGATTTACATTGGAGATAACATAAATCATCTGTCCAACTAAGTAATGATGCATCTTTTGAATCGCAAAAACCAACACAAGGCACTGCTTCTCAATCATCGGATAGCGGCACCCACTAAAGTCCGACTCAGGTAATACACCTCCCGTTCGTGACCTTTGTCATCGTCTTGTGTGAGTAAAGTGCTCAATCAATGGTTCATTACCTTGATGTAAATCAAGAACTGTTTACCTGACTCTAGTGCAACGAGAACGGGAGGATTCGCTAGGTATGCTTTGATATCCTTGAATGCCTTTTGACAGGCGTCGACCCAGATAAATGACATGCCTTTCTTGGTTAGCTTGGAGAACGACTAGCATTTTTCAGAGAGGTTCGATATGAATCACCGGATATAAGCTAACCGCCCCTGTAACCCTCCGAGTTCTTTTAGATTTTTCGGGGGTTGTAATTCATGTATCGCCTTCACTTTATCTAGGTCAATATGAATACCCCTACTGGTGACAACGAATTCGAAAAATTTGCTGCTAGACATTCTGAGGAAGGATTTGGTAGGGTTCATCTTTAACTGATGACCTTGCATGAGATCGAACATTGTCCTCAGGTCTTTGATGTGGTCATTTTTATTGTGGCTCTTCACGACTAAGTCATCGACGTAGCACTCGACCATTTTCTGAAGATGTTCCTAGAAAATCTTAGCCATCGCTCGCTAGTACATAGCACCTGCGTTCTTTAGACCGAATGGCATGGCCGTGTAGCAGAAGACACCAAGGGGAGTTCTGAACGCGTGTGTTTTTCATCATCTGGGTGCATCTTCATTTGATTATAACCCGAAAAACTATCCATGAAGGACATTCTCTCGAATCCACACGTTTCGTCAATGATAATGTCAGTGATTGGAGGAGAAAAGTCATCTTTTGGACATGAGGTGTTTAGATCTCTATAATCGATGTAGATTCTGATCGTTCTATTCTTCTTTAGAACTCGGACAATATTCACCACCCAATCTGGACGTTGTTCTTCTTGGATAAAACCTGACTCTATAAGTCTTTTCACTTTCGCTATAATCGCTTTCATAATCTACGGACAAAACGTCTCTACTGTTGCTTGACGGGTTTGGTATCTGTCTTGATAATGAGATAGTGCATTACCACATTTGGGTTGAGTCCTGACATGTCTTCGTAGTTCCATGCGAAAACGTTGATATATTCCCTAATAAGAGCAATCAACTCTTTTTTCTCTTCTAGGGAGAGGCTGTTGCTAATGAATATGGGCTTAGAGTGTGCTTCGTCACCCATATTGACCCGGACCACTCCATCCTCAGTGGGGGGATCTCTTTGCTCAAATCGGTCTCCGTATTGCATATTGAGGTCATAGGTCCACGAGTCTTCCCACGTTGGTATCTGCCCATCGCCCTCCATTGTGGTGGGACTGGCCGTAGTCATATTTGACATCAAACCCTTGAAAATATCATTGATGCTGACGTCAGAATCCTAAGCAAAGGAATCAGATGAACATCCATTTCCCGAATCGGATAATTGGTTATCGATCAACCAATAGCATTCATCTTCTGAAGAAGATATATACCACAATCCTCTCCTGAATCCATAGTAATTATCGAGTTTTCCCTTTGGGACGTGTGCAGCTTTGGGTGGGGCTTAAGGACCTCATCCGACATAAAGACCCTCTCTTCACGCAAAGTCATACCCCGATCTTTCCATGAGATTCTGCGCTTCTGGACTATATCTGAACAGATGAGAGTCAGGCTTATCGTCATTAACATCTTCTCTCAAAAAGTGGTCTGGTGCTAGAATCGTAGCTCCTTTACCATAGACCAAATCCTTTTCATCACCTGTTTTACCCGGAATGATAAATGTTGTCCCGAAAGAGTCCTGGATATGCTTCTGTGTTACACAAGACGACCGAATTGGTATGTGCAACTAGGGGTCATCGTACAATCCTTTCATCACATCAATAAGAGATAGTGAGTACTCTAAATTATTATGTATTTCATTGTCAGCAAGTTACCAATTACAACTATCATCCGACGATTCTCCATCGTCAACATTGACTACAAAGGGTACAATGTCATTTATGACAAAACTACTATCGTAATCAAGTCCAGCTTCGGTATCAGCTTCCTTGCCAATGTCTATACTTTGGGCCGATGATTCAGTATCGGACTTGTTAACGTAAAGGAGGGAGTCAGTAAAGTAGTTATCCAACCCCTTAAACGGCTACTTATCTGCGATCACCGTCTTGACTTCATTATTCGTGTCACCATATTTTAGACACTGATGAAGGGTGGAGGGGACTATAACATTATTATGGATCCATGGCCGACCCAATAACAAGTTATAGGAAGTCTCCACATCAATCACATAGCATGTGACTTCAGACTTCAAATCTCCCATCAGGCACTTTATCCAGATTTTACCTAGCGGCCGAGACCCCCTGATATTAAATTCATAAATCACTGTGCCTGTAGATGCTAATTTACTGACAGGAATCCCGATGCTATACTTCAGGCAGAGGGGCATGATACTCATAGCGAAACCCGGATCAACTTGGATTCAGTTGACTTCGTTGGAGCCAATGTATCTGGTAAAATATAGCAACCTGTCTTGCTTTGAATTTTTTTGTCTGCATGTCTTCCTTTGTAAAAGTAATGTAGGGGAAGTGCTTGGTTGCGAGGTTGTATTGCTGGACTGAAAACTCTAGTTCTTCAGGACTTGGTTCGATTTGAGTGAGGAATACCTCAGAGTCAGCCATGGCTTCCTGTAGGGCTTCTTTGGTTTCTTTTGACAACCGTAGCAGCTCATAGAGGGTTATCCTCACTGGGATGTTAGCCAATTGGGTCATAATATCGAAGTGGTACGGGGAGCTCGAACTTCCAGATTTGTCCCTTCCAATCAGAAGCTTGAATCGAGACTGCTTCGGGGCTTAAACCTCCTGATGTTGGGGTTACTTCTCCTTCTATTTGGCCATGTCCTCCTTGGTGATCGCTTGCTGCTGTGTTTTTTCAGCGTGCATGGGAGGAGTCATCGCCACTCCTAGCTCTGTCAGTGTCTTAGCATTTAGATTAGAAGCTTTAGGATGCTCGTATTTGTACTCGTGTCTTCTCCTAGTGGCGAGGACTTTATATTCCTCTTCGAAAAGCTGGAATGTCATTATTTGTTCATCATTCTTCTCCAAGATTGCTGAAGTGACATGACATGGTTTCTCCTTGCCCTTTGATTTCTTCCCAGATGAAGAAGCCGCCCACTAATCATCTTCGATCAAGTCAGGGTGGACCCAAAAATATTCGCCGTTTGGGGTGGTATGTGGCACGAGCCCCTTTTTACGTTGTCCGTGAGGATCATCATTCACCATCTTCATCCCTACTTTCACGACAGGCTTCATTTGAAACCAAGTTAAAAGCACCGATCCGAAGCTGATGGATATTACATTCGCCCCCACTTTCTTTTCTTTGGATAGCTTTGGAGTAATGACCCTTACATCGATCAAGGCCTGGATCTTATCCTTGAGATGGTAGCACGACTTTGTTGGATGGTGAACTACTCTGTGAAATGCACAGTACTTCAGACCTGTGACCTTATTCATCTTCTCATGATTTACGATCGGTGGCAGGTAGATCTTATTGTTCTCCAGGAGGTATTTAAAAATACCGGGAACCCCGTCTTGCTTGAAAGAATAGGCTTTGGGGAACCTTGGTTCTGATGACTTCTAATTTTGAGGTCCTTGCTGCCATTGGGGCTGCGATTGTTACAGCACTCACTGTTGTGGTTATTGCTGTGGCTGCAACTAGAATGTTTGGTTTGCATCCACTGCTTTCACCTGCTCCTTCCCTTTACCGCGTGGGACAAAATTTTTTTTGTACGTATTTGCCGTTCGCTAGCCTCTTTCTGCCTTTTTCCTTTTAAGGAATCATTCGGCTTGCTTTCCGTGCACCTTCAAGTCTCTCCATGTTTTGGACGACGCTGTTCCCATTGCTTCCAGCATGTCCAACGAAAGGTTGTTGTGGCAGGTCTAGAGAATGAACTCCTCAGTTATCGAGTCCCGACAATTCATTGCCTTGTTTCAAGATCGCTTGATGAAGTTATCTATCATCTCTCCGTCCTTCTATTTTTCATCCAACAACATCCCGATGGATATCTCGGTATTGTCATCGAAGAAATTGGTGAGGAATATGGTCTCCATGTCGTCCTAGCTACTAACATCCCCAGCTTGAGACAGCGGTACCAATCGAAGGTAGTTCCTCGAAGAGTGCTAACGAATGACCGAACCATCAAGGGCTCATTACCAGAAATAACCACCATGTGGGACTTAAAATAGATCAAATGCTGAGTGGGTGAGCCCTTCCCATAGAACAGCGTAAAGTTTATTAGATTGAACTTCGCCTGATATGGGATTGATTCCCACTCTCTTGGGTATAGACACGGTATACCTGTCTTCTTTACCTTTTGGGTGGAAATCAAAGTGCTGATCTTACTCTCGAGGTCATTTATCTTTTCATTCTCACTTACGTCTCCATTTGGGTGGTTTTGAGGAGGGACAACGATGTTTCCACTGGCATTCTCGAGGCTACCTCCTACATTCTATTTATTAGGGGGATTATTGCCGTTACGGTCCCCATCCCTGTCTGTGTTGCTGTCCGTTTGGTTGACTACATTGCGATGACTTGATTCACCCTGGTGATTCGTTAGTGCTTGGATTTTCTGGTCATGCATCTTTCTCATTTGCTGTATGGCCATCTCCATCTCGAACTTGAAATTCTCCTTTTGCTTGGCCATAGCCTCTTCAAGCATCTTAGCATCTTGTTCTACATTGATCATGAATACCTCATGGGATTGTCCTTCGCTGTAAACCATATTATCAGAAGCAATTGCAGAGCCAGCATTCGACACTTTGTTATCTGAGGGTAACCCCCTCTATACTCTGTCATATTAGGTCGTCTAATAGTTTCGGACTGCAACCGAGTCATTCGTTGAGATACCCCGGGAATGACACGTGTCGACATCCTTTTGCTAGTCATGTTGATGGTGACTCTTAGCAATTACTCACCTTAGGACACTGATCTTCTTCCGTGGAAGCACCTCGACCTTGGCATTGGCATTTCGGTGACAAGCCTATCAAAGACTGACATCTTCTCCAGAGCTGTCTTGATGCAGTTGCACTCTGACAACACCACCCTGATCAGCTTGGAACACTGACAATGTGTATTCAACTCTGGAGAACTCTCTCTTCGAGATTTACTCGTAACCCCAGCACGATAATACAACTCCTCGGCATGAATGCCGGAGCAACCCATCGTGTGTTAGTACGAACTTCTCAGGTATAATGTCATCGTCATCAGATGAAAACATTTCTTTCTGAGGATGAACCACATTATCAGAGCTTTCAAAAGTGACTCGTCTCAACATTCGCCCTTGCGAGTGTGAAGTTTCAACGATCTCTTGAACTTCAATTCACAGCCTGGTGCGAGCAGCTACTAGAATCTTCCTGTCATAGTGGAGGTGGATGCGACCCCCAATATTATGAGTTATCTGGGACCTCTTAAACGGGCCCAAACATTCCTTAACTAGAATTTTGCCTTGATCATCGTGCAATGGACCAAGGCGCTCTAATACCATTTTCTAACTTTGGGGTAAGCCTGTAGGATCGACCGAAGCGGGAACAGAGTTAGATGGAGAATTGGATGTGATCGCTGGAGGTGGAATCGGTACTAGGGTGACCTTTCTTTCATTCAGGTTACCCTGTAGCGACTGAGCCTTAGTCGAATCTGCCTGAGGTGGCTAGTTCTTAGTTGACATTTCTGCCCTTGTCTGAACCGTCATTCTGGATTTTGGCCTCCAAACTTGGCGCATCTTTGATAGCTTCTTGGCCACTTCTTCTTTCTTCATAGAGCCCGTGCGTGCGCAAGCAGTGCGCGACACTTTCAGATGCGCTCCTTGAGGGTTGAACGGTTCCATCTGACGCAGACCCATTCATTTGTTGATGGCTTGGAGGAGCTGCCAACCATCTGTTGTTGATGCCTTTGACCTCTTTTGAACTTGAGATCCATCTCATAGTGGATCCCGTCAATAGATTCCAGGGCCTTGGTGAACTGACGCGCCAGGCGTTGGCGTCGCCTCTGGCGAGCTCTCTTTGAGAGAGTAGGCACGCTATTGGCGGTCATCCCTCGCATAGAGGAGTTTAAATTTGTAGATCCAGCCATCTTAGATGCCAGGAGGACGCTGCTTACTGCGATTTTGATAGTAGCGGGGTTGGGATCCTCACTTTGAGATTTTGGATCTGAGGGCCAGAGGATCATCCTTACAGCGAAAATCTTCCTAGATTTGTGGGGGAGGATGATTTGGACGAGGACAATAGATACTCCTCGAACTTTTGTTTATTGAACTCGTATTTGACCTCCTCTTCGACCGGGATTGCTATCCACAGTTGCGACATGACGATCTCATCTGCGAGATCGTTGGCTCCCACTGTGGTCACCAGCTTGTTCGCGGGAAAAGTCGGGTTGATCTTCATTGATGAACTCATTACAGCTCTATGCTTTATAATGAATTCAAAAGTTCGTCTTTTTATAAGACTTGATTACAATAAAAATCAAAAAAGAGAAATTTATAACTTTTCTTGAAACAAACACATGGCCTTGTTTATCAGACTCCTGCTTGTGTGGGATCTTTGCCTATGCTGGGTTTATCCATGGACCACCACGTGATCTGATCCGGTGTAAGATCAACACGATCAAGGGGATTATTTCACGAAGGGAATAATCGCCTAAGTGAGTGAAGTCGACCAAGCGAAATCACCACTATTCTCAAGATCAAAATAAAGTTTGATCTGGAGGGGTCAGGTGTAGATCCGATCCTTAGATCTCTCGAACTTCTTCACTTTATGCTTGCAACTTCGTTGAAATCTTGGATTAGATCTAAGCGTGGATCACTGTTGAATCCTGCATAACCTTCCCTTCTCGCTAAAATTCCAGCCTCCTTAAAATGAGAACCCCCCCTGTATTTAGAGGCTGATAAGCAGATCGGACTTGCGCCTAGCCACCATTTGGTGGCTCAGCCACGAAGCCACCAAATGGTGGCTCGGCCTTGGCCCAGCCATCTCGGGCACCGAGCCACCCAAATGGCTTTTTTCTATCATTCTTGAGTCTGATCTGGTTCAATCTCATTGATGTTCACTAATCTGAACTTCATAGTTGGATTTATTCTATTATTCATATGCAATTTGTTGCTTCGCTAACTTGCACGTCTCACCGACTCGATTCATACATTTCATCGACTCACTTTATGCATTTGCGCCGTGGTTACGTCGTCAACAGTTGTTTGTTGCATCATCGGATGGCTCACCAATCATTAATTCATTGTCATGAGTCATATTTGGTGACTTATAGGTAATTTTCAATGCCTACAGCTAGGTTCGGCGGGTTGACTATCAGGCAATGGCTAGGGATGAGGTGACTGAGAATGGGACCTCCGATATGCTCTTTGGGGGGCAACTTCTCATCTATCTCTAGAGGGAACAAACTTCCAAAGGTATCCTCTCTAGATCAAGTCCTCAACATCCCTCGGGAGGATTCAACAATCATTGGTAAGACGGTCGTTATCTCAATGATCCCGACAATATTGTCAGGTATCTCGATTTTGAGGATCTGACTTCATATGAGGAGGGGGCGAGGTTAGACATCCCTCCTTCCAGACCATGTAGAGGGCATCGGTAAGAGTGGTATTGAGGGCTGTGAGGACTGGTCTTGGTGCTGGTTCTATTCTCCAGTCCCTTCTGTCAACCCAGTTCAGATGGGAGTTGGCTCTAGGAGGATCCCTTACCAACTTCTGTCTTGGTGTGGGGTCCCTTTCTGACCCTGGCGCTGACTCCGCCGCCAGGGCCGCCACAGCTACCGGAGGTGCTGGTGTCGGAGCTAGAGATGCTTTTGCTATCGTTGCTGTGGTTGTTGTCGCTGTCGCTTCTACCGTCCTGGTCACCACCTTATAGGCTTGGGCATCCTCCATGTCCATGTACCCATGAGCCTCAGCCATCAACAGCTCATAGATGGTACATCACTTCTTAGCGAGCGAGTCAGCCAGCTCATTTCTCAGTAAGTCGGCCACAATAGCGGACATTCTCCTAGGGTCGTCAACCTCCAGTCTCTTTGCTTGGAACCTCTTGAAATAATCTCGGAGGCTCTCTCCAAGCTCTTGCCTTATCTGTGTCAGTACATGGGGAGGCAACTTCTGCTTGGTGTCAGTCAGGAAGTGAATAACAAACTTCTGGCGAAGCTGCTCAAGGCAACTGACATACTTCTTCTCCAGTGCATTCCACAAGAGCTTGGCGCTTCCTGATAGAGTGATGGGAAAACATCTGAAAATTATTGCTTCAGGTGCATGCAGCATGCTTATCATATCATAGTAGTTCTGGACATGCTCCACAGGGTCTCCTTCGCCCTTGTACTTCTCTCCATGAGGCATCTTGAATTTTTCACAAACAGCATTCATGATATCGTCAATGAGGGGAGTGTCCCACCCAATGGCTTCAGTGACCGGTCGGTAGGATCTATCATAATCAGACGCCATGTGAGTCATCGAAGTGACTAGAGCAGCACGATGATGATAAGGGCCTCGTTGCGTCCTCCTGCAGCATGCTCCCTACCGTCCTCGCCCTAGGCTAGAGGTTTCATCAGTTGCTTCCACCTACTGAGGAATGTGCTGATGGGGATCTACAAAGCGAGTTGGTTGGCGTGGTGGGAGAGACATGTGCTTGACGTGGTCTCTC
>JBAKGM010081830.1:0-12951 GCA_037177215.1 Asparagus racemosus | reverse complement strand
AAAGTCGGTCTCGTTGAGTAGTTCATCACTTGGATCAACAGTTGCAATAAAATTATGAAGTACCGTGCATGCCAATACGATACCTACTTATGTAGGAAATGGATAATGTGGCTTAGCATACAAAGTTTTGAAGCGATTCTTCAATGTGCCAAATGCAGACTCCATCTTAGACCTCAAAGAAGAATGCCTTAAATTGAACAACTCCCTTCTATTCTTAGGTGTTTTACCCGAATGTTCTTTCAAATGATAACAAACACCTCGGTATGGAGAGATGAAACCTGGCATGGTGGGATAGCTAGCATCACACAAATAGTATTTGCCTACAAATTTTATATGAAAATTTGTAAGGAAGTCAAGTTTGAATATTAAAATTAATTTATTAAGTTAAATTTTTAAACAGTTACCATCATAGACTTTCAATCCATGTGGTTGTGGTCTAGATAATACATCCCGGAGAATCCTATAGTCATTTGCAGACCCCTCCCAACCTGCTAAAACATATGTGAACAACTTGTTTGGGGTACAAGCTGCAAGCACATTCTGTGTAACACCTTTGCGGCCTCGAAATCGTGCAACGAGATTGATCGGTAGCATTGCGTCAACATGAGTCCTATCTATCATACCAATGCAATCACATAATATGTGTATCACATTACTAAGTTAACATTTATTTTCATTGAATTTACATGTAACCGTGTTTAAAGTGTAGATATACCTTGAAATAAGGGCAGTACAGCGAGTTGTTAAGGATCTCTTGGGGAACGTCATTGGAGGCTTGTCTCATGTAGCGTCCACGCAAGCAAATAATTACTTCTAATACCTTATTGAAATATCTACTGACTGTCTCTCTTGATCTTATAAAATGAGACCTCACAATGTGATTTTTAGATTTATGACCCAAAATGTTAAATGTTATGTTAAGCTGTTCTTCTACTGTTACATTCCTTGAGTCTTTTAATAGCCCATTTTTCCTCATTATACTTGCTAGTTTCACAAAAGTGCCACTCTGCATTCTAATGTAATTTACACAACTATCACTAAAATCGTTATATATACGCTCTACGAGTTCAATTCTAGTTCTCATTTGTTTTATTTTTTCCTCACTTGGACCACTACGAATTGATTTACGTCTAGCTTGCACTCTCCTCATGAATGTAAATACTATAACAAAAACAGATAGTGCAGCCCCTTGAATCATGTTAACAACACTTTGTTCATCCATATAATCCCCATCACCATCCATTTACGATACAAACACTAAATTGAAATAATTAACATGGCTATCAAGGGAGAAGTTTTGTAATTTACAAATAACGCAAGGACCAACATGAACGAAGGGAGCAGCTTTGGTGTCAACAATAACAAATATGCCAATACAACACAATAGCAAAAAGAACAGTGAACAAAAGCAGTCATCAGGGAAAATCCAAAGAGTGGAAAATACAAGTTGCAAAACAAAATACATTTTCTTACAAAGGCCTCAATATGACTCTCAAGAAATACCTGATGGAAGATTAATAGGATGTATGATTAGGCTTTAACTAGTTTAGTTGCCTAAATTATTATGAACTAATGAATCAAATACTTAAGAAAATTGTTGGATAAGTAATTAAGGAACTATTTATAAGTTACTTGGTTAGTTTCCACCCCTACTTGTGGTATATGATATATTTTACGTATTTGAATTTAGGTAATTGGGCTTCAAATGTGCAATGTCTAATATAATACATCAGTATGACACTTGATAAATGCTTTATAATCTGCAGCTTAGCACTAATATAGTTTTACAATCAATAAACAAGATATTCAACTTGCAATTGCAATATCATATTTACTGTAGAATTAACTACAATAGTACAATGAGACAATTTAATTTCTGAAGGAGCGCCTGAATCCATATAAACATATTCAAATTCGTGTCCGACTTAAATAACAAGGAACGCATTTGTGTCCGACTTCCACTCATCGATTTTGATATAAATTACAACTGACAATGTCTATTCCTAATCTTCTTTCACTCCTATTAACTAGAAGGGTGAAAAAGAACTGATGAATATCTAACCGACAACGTCTATTCCTAATTTTCTTTCATTAGAACTTAAAAGATTGACAATAAACCTAATCTCATTTCCACATACACAAATAAATAAGTAAATGAAATTGCACAAATGTTTCATCATAAACAAATAAACCTAATCCCATTTCCTCATAAACAAATAAACAAATAAATAAGCAAATGAATATTGCAACATCCAAATTTCATCACAATTTTTCTAAAAATTTGTAGAAATCATACCTTAGATTGCTGAATTTGCACAAATCTTGCAACAAGATTGAAATTTTCCCAATAAAGGTGCTGCCTTTTTAGCAAGATCCAGAAAATAGCATACGAATTTGAGGAACCGATGCTTGATTTTAAAAATCAGCACAAAATCAACACTTCAGAACTCCCGAAGGCATCTGAGAGGAACCGAGGCTAGAAGATTCACACGAAAAACGAGGGAAAGTGGTGGTAACCATAACCATTAACGAGCTTTGCCCAAATAAACTGCAGATCTGACAAAAGTACAGATTTTGGGTGATTTACACCGATTTCCTCTCATTTTTGAAGGAAATGGGAGAAACGCGAAGAGCTGAGGTGGAGAGGGTTTTCGCGGCTGGAGGGACGAAGAGAAGAAGCTAACCAAAGTGGCACAAAGAAAACCCTAGAATGGGTTTTGTCGAGGTGGAGCTAATGTCAGAGCGTGGAAAGAGTTTTTCGGGGCTCTTTTAAGCGAACCAAACACCCCCTTACAACTAATTACATACTCTTCTGGACGTAAAAAAACTACTTGACTCAAAAATTACTTTACAAAAGATAAATCATGCGGTCTGCTGGCTCAAAAGATAAATCATAGTGTCTACCATTTTTTATTTGTCTTTGGTGGACGTGTCGTCATTGTCAAATAAGCGAGGGTCATAGTTATCCATTAGGGTGCTTAAGTCACTGTAAAAAAGATTAGGAAGATCTGGTTCATCATATTGTAATTTTTCATGAAGTGTTTGGTACACTATGAATAATAAGGCTTCATGTAAGGGTCTATCGTCTTGATGTTCATGTACTATTTTTAGTCCGTAAAGAACCACGGTTTGTAAGCCATCACACCAACAGTCTCCTTTATCTAAGGCATGTCTCTTAGCCTCTAAATATTATTTCATATTGGTATATTGATTTGCATCCCAATTAAAATCTTCTTCTTTTAAGGTGCCTAGTTCTTCAGGCTCTTTAGTAGTAGGTTTCTGCATAAACTAAATTTAGAATGAAGGACAAATTTCTACTTCTAATTTGACCAGATATAAAGCCACTATATTAATCTCGATTCCTTTAATTAGTGGTTTCATTATTATAATAATATTTCTTATCATTTTAGGAAAATATTAAACATGCTCATATTCTGCTCTGTCAATCATGATCTTGCAGACTGTTCCTCTTTCTCCATGATGTACAGCTCATTTATTAACTTCTTCTTTAGGCTCACATTCTTGATAATCAAATGTGAGATATGGAATGGATTTGGTGTCACATGAGCATTGTCTGGCTTTTCTAAATGAGGATAATGCTAGTTTATCACTTATATCTTCAATGAGTTGATTTACTTCTGGAGATAATTTTTCAAGTTCTTTTATGACCCATTTCCTATATTCTAATCTTCTTTCTGGAGTCCATAGACTAAATTTTTCTATGAATTGCCAAAAATCAGCTTCTTTTATTGCTTCGATTTTTTCTTAAACATATTCTTGAATTCTCCTTTTAAACTCCTTAATTCTATCTTCTTCATCAACGAGTTTTACCTCTAACTGTAAATTTTTTTCTAATCTTTTTGCCTTTAAACCCAAACCATTTATAGAATTTCTAAGCTTGTAGCTCTAAAGTTTCCAACCGTCGACCATATATCATTAAAATCTTGTAGTGCTTCTCCTACAATTCCTAGATCTCTCTAAGGTGTGGATGCTCTAAATACCTCTTTAAATGCTTTAACATTAAAAGAACTAGTTAAGTCCACATTTATTTGTACTTCTTGTAATGAAAGTTTTTTTATAAGACGTAGCCTGTACATTGAGCTGTTCCCTATAGGCTGACTATAACCTGTAACTTGGGTAAAACTTCTAGCTGCTAAATGGGTGCTTATTAGAAAATGTTGTCTTTTTCCCAGAAAATGTTGATCGCATAAATGGAGTTCTTGTAGTTCTTCTTTCTTTTACTAGGATAAACCCATCTTCTAGCCTTTTACCTTTATCATTCATCTTTAGATACCTATATATCAGGAATCTTATATGAGATTGGAATGGCTAATAAATCTCCTTTTTGAGCACATATAGTTTTTTTGCTATCATTTAGTCCATACGAGCGTTCTAAATTATTTACTTTTCTTGATAATAAAGACATGGGTGCTTCTAGTAAGAACTGCCAATTGTTGGAAAATTTAATCTTATACTTGTTTTTACTTTTGTATATCTGTCATAGGTAATTACTATGGATTCTTTTAGTAGAAGACAAATTTTATTTTTTTGCTATTTTTAATAATTTTTGGTTAGTCTCTCTGGGTAAGTTATCTTTCTTTCCATTGAGGTCTTGATATATGATTAGTGATTTCATTCTTATATCTCGGTCTAAATTTTATTTCATAATGATAAATTTCTAATTCTAATAGCCATCTTATTCTTCTAGCATTTTCGTTGTATTTTGATTTTTATTTTTGAGAAACTCATAAAGGCCCTTGTTGTCTACATGAACCGTAAAAGTTATTGAGAGTAAATAATATTTAAATATTTTAAGGTTCTTTTTAAGGCTATAAATTCTTTTTCAAATATCATATAATTTATTTCTGCTTTTCTAAATTTATCAGAGGCATATCCACATATGTAATTTTTATTTTCAATAGTGAATGTGCCACCCCAAAAGTAATCTGAGGCATCTGTAAAAACATGTAGATCATCTGTTGGTTCTGATATAGCTACCTCAGAAATATTTACTAGTAGCTATTTTATTTTGTTTACTGTATATTTTTATAGTTCAGTTAATTCTATATTTATTTTATCTGTGTCCCATCTTGATACGGGTTTATCATTTTCTTTTTTATATTTTTTGTTATTTTATTTAGTTTTTCAATTAACGGATCTATTATTTTTGATAAATTTTGAAAATATATTTTAACATAATTTAGTATTCCTATGAATGCTTGTAACTTTTTTAATGTTTTTATTTCAGGAATGCTTTTAATTTTCTTTATTATATGTTCTTGTATTTGTAGTTTTCCTCCTAGAATTTTTCTTTCTTAAATTCTATTTTCTTGTTTACCTATGATAATTTTTCTTTTTCCTAATATTATACCGTTTTGTAAAAGTCCTTCTCTTACTTTTATTAGATGTTTTTTATGTTCTTCAAATATTTTGACATAGCAAAAATGTCATCTATATAGACTAGGACAAAGGATAGATCACCAAAATTGAAATTTATCTATTTTTGAAATATCTGAGGAGCATTTTTTAGTCCAAATGGCATAACATTCCACATATAATGATCATTTGGGGTACTAAGGCTGTTAATTATTTTGATAATTTATCTCTTAATTTTATTTGCCAAAATCCTGATTTGGCATTGAATTTAATAAAGTAGTTTTTATTTTTTATTTTATGTATTAATGATTCTATGGATGGGACAAAAAATCCATCAAATTCTATAATAGCATTTAATTCTTTATAGTTTATTACTATTATATTTTGTCCTCTAACTTCCTTTGCATATTTTCTTATTATAAAACTATTGGACATATATTCAGATGTAGCCTGACTTACTAATCCTAGCTTTTCTCTTTCTAAGACATGTTTTATATTCTAATATATCTTGTCCATTATATACTAAAGGTTTCATTCTAAATGGTTGGGTATTTTTCTGTAATTTGATAGACATATATTTAGGACTTCTACTAAATTCTTTCAAAGGATATCCTGAATATAATTCATTCACAGAATTTATATATCTTATAATCTATATTTCATTAGTTACTTTAACATTTAATATTTTAAAAGAAAGTTCTTTATATATGGGTATTCCCATATCCATTTGACAGATGTTATTTTTTACTTTTATTGTTGTTATATCTTTTATTTCTATAATATTTTTTCATATGATTATAGGATGGTATTCATATAATGTATCCATTCTAATAATGAAATCTACCATTGATTTTTCTACTACATAAACTAGATTTATGGTTAGTTTTTTATATGTTTTTATTTTACATCAAATATTTTTACAGTCTTATTTTTCATGATTTGATTACAATTAGTTTTTGATTTTATTCCCATAAATTTTTTTTATTTGTATCTATTTATAATATTTCTTTGAATACGTATGGGGATGTATGATACTAGTTTGAGCTTCTGAATCAATAAGAGCATATATCTTGTAGGGGATATAGTTTTCTAAATTTATCAAAACATCTATTTTTGTATATGTATTAAGATAACTTGGTAAATCTTTCATTTTATTCCGTCAGGTACTGAATACTTTTATTATTATTAAGCTTTAATGTTTTATTATTAAACATATATGGTTCAAATTGTTTTAAAAAGGTTGTTGCTATAAGTAAATTTGTTGTTTTTTGTTTTTACTTGTTTCTATATATATCTTGCCTATATTTTTAAATTAAAACTATTTATTATTTGGTTGTTTGTACCATAAATGTTGATATTCTAATGATTATTTTATAACTCGCTGGGTATTATTAAAAGTGTCAATATTAATTGGTTTCTCATGTATTATATATTTCTCAGTGGATTCGTTTATAAGTAGCAGTTTTGAACTTGCTCTAGCATCTATTATTCCATATACTTTTATAAAATTTTGTAGTGTTATTTGTATTACTACCCATGTATAGAATCCATTATCTGTATTTTAAAAATAGTGTCCATTAAATTTAAAAGATAAGTTTTCTAAGTATTCTTCTACTTTTCTTTTTCTTTCTTTCTTCTTCTTCATCATCAAATAAAGTCCCTTCTGATGCCTTATTCATATAGTGTAAGGGTAAATCATTTTCACTTATTAGATCTTCAAAATATTGTGTCTTTTTCTTTTATTAAGGGTTTTTCATATTCTATGGGTAATTAGAAACTAGGTCTTCCAAGACTAGTAACTTCAAATGTATTGTTATATTCTCTAAAACTTTTACTTCTATATGGAGCTAATATAATTTCATTTCCTTCTATTTTCATTACTTGGCTCATTTCTTTTTTGTCTTCTCTATTTATTCTTATATTTGGATTCCATGCATTTAGACTTAACTTTTCTAATCTGGGAAAAGTTAAAGGATTTCAAGGGATTGATTTATAATTTATTAAGACTAGATTTAGGTCATACGCTATATTGAATAATAGGTCTTCTTCCTTTTTTATATGGAACTTGTAGCATTTTAGAAATCAAAAACTCTATTTCTTTCATTTAACATATACCATTAAGGATTGTAATATATTCTTTTCATGTAGAGTGATACTATAGTTAGGTTGTATCCTAAAGGCCATAAATCCTAGGTATAGGTTTTCTTCTGATCATTGCAATTGCTGAATGAAATGGACTTGATACAATCCTATTATCTGATACTACTGCTACTATATGTATATTATTTTCAGGTCTAAAGTTTTCTTTAATAAGTATTTAATTGCCCCAAAATGTAAAATAGTTTTTATCTTTATACTTTTTTTCTAAGGTGTTTTCTATGTTGTTCTAATAGGATGGGTATTAATCCTTCAAGCTATACACACACACACACACACACACACACACACACACAAACACACACACACACACACACACACACACATATTATTTGGTAATATTCTTCTAGTTATTTTTTCTATTCCTTTGATCTTATATAAGTCTTTTGTTTAATAACTTCTATAATTCTATTGTATTTCTTCTAATTGCTAAGGGGTTACAGACCAGATTGTACTTAGGGCTTCATCTAAATTATTATACACTATACCTTCAAAGATATTATTTTCATTTAAGAGCTCAAAATGCAAAGAACTACAGCTTCCCTGATTCATAAAAACATGATATATTTCTTCTTTATCAGAAATTTCTGAGTTTGATTTAGTTAATTGTTCTAAATCAGTGGTCGTGCTTGATAATTCAAATTCTAAATCCTTTACATCTATATTTTCATTTATTTCTGATCTCAATAATACCCCATATTCACTTAGCTCATCTAATATTATATTAACCCTTTTATTACTATAACATTCATTTGTAAAGTGTCCCTTTTGTACGCATTTAAAAGAGGTACATTCTTTTTTATCTTTTCTTCGAGTTACATATTGTCTTCTGGTAGATATTCTTTCAGAATTTGGTTTATATTCATATCTCCTTACTCCTTGTTTAGTTCATCTATATACAAAGGATCTTGATAGTTCATCTATATACAAAGGATCTTGGTATTTTTTGTTATTTTTGACTTTTGATATTGTGTGCTAGGTTGTCTATCTTTATGGGTTGCTTTTGTGGGTCGTTGTTAGCGGTCTAGGTTTTCCCCACTCTTGTTGCTCTTTGGAAATTCGTATCGCGGAATTAATTTTTTTTAAAATTTCTTTTATTTCACGAGTTGTTTGTCACATTACTTTGTCTTGTATTCATCTTTTTATACAATAAACATTGATACATTTGTAAACGTATGCTATCCTATGCAGTAGATCATCTTTAATATTTTGATTTTTAGTGATCATTGTATTTAAATAACTTGGATATCCTAATAATAATTTTTTATTTATGGGTGAGGGAAATTTATGGTAATAAATTTCTGGATATCTTCCTTTAATTTTATTTGGTAGACTATAATAGTGTTCCTCATAAAAGTTTATACATTTCTCTAATTCAGCAATATTATTGAAAATGACTTTATCTAACATTCCTTTATGTTTAAAATTTTTATTTTCGTCATGTTCTTTTATAATTCCCATATAATAGATTAATAATATTCTTTCAAACTTAGCTATTGCTTTGGCAAGGTTTAATTCTTCTTTTATTTCTCTGTTGTATGTTTACCTTCAGGAGTATCTTTAAAGCCATTTAACCATTGAGCTATGCATCCTCTTAATAAAGAGCTTACATAACTTATGGTTTCCATTGAGCCCCATGAAAATTTGTGACTTATTCCCCATATATTTTGGGACTAGTCCATTAAGTATTTAATTTTTTATCTCTATTTAGTTCTGGATTTAAATTTAAAAGATATGTAGTGGAGTCTGACCCTGATGTTAATATCTCCTCTAAAGATATTGTGTCCTCATGTTTTATTCTCATTTTAGATGTCATGAAGTTGACACATTTTTGTCTTCTTATAGTGCTAAAAAATTCTTCAAATTCTTTAGACACTTTATCATCTATAATGCTTTCAGTAGGTGGTTGCATTTCTGTCTCATTCATTTCTTCTTCTTTATACTGAGAAGTTTCTCCTATTCTAAACTGTTGAGTTGTTGTTTCTTGTACAGTCATAGCTTCGCTTATAATTACATTATACATTTGATCTAAAACCTTTAATAAGGTTGCATGGCCATTTTCACCTATAGTATAATCATCTAGTATATCTTGTTTAAGATAATTTATCATATATTCGTTATAATTAAATTTTGTTACTTGTTTTTATTTTATTAAATGCTACTAATATTTTTGGATATAATACTTGTCCTACAGCCTCGTATTCCTTTTTTTACTTTTATTATTTCTATTCTTTCTATCCAATTTATTCTTGTCCGATTATATAGTTCTTCTTTAGGTATTATTTTAATTGGATGTATGCTACTTTTGCTTGATTCTGTACCTAAATTACTAATATTTATCATATAATTATACTTTTTAAATAATTTTTTATGTTTTCTTTTAAGGGTTAAAATTTCATTTATATATTTATCTTCTATTGTTTCTACATATTTATATTTTAGTTGTTCTATTTTTCTTTAATTTATTCAAAATTTTCTTTTTTATTATTTTCTGACTCTATAATAACATTTGCTGTTACAATATCTTCAGGTGCTTTGAATAGTTTTGATTCTAGATATTCTTCATTTAATTTTCGTAGAGCTACATATTCATCTTTTTTCGTCTATTATTAACATATTTGGCCAATAGAGAGCTGTTGATTCTGTGTTTGATTTTTTTAATTGTTTGTTTGGTGTTTTCTTTCTAATTGTTGATTTAATATCTCTAATTGTTGATTTAATATTCTAAGTGTTTCATCTAGTTTTTGAAAAGTTTCTAATTTTTTGTTTATTTTTTTAAGGTGGTAAACATTTGTTCATTTAAAGAATTTAGACTAGTTTGCTTTTCATTTAATTGTTGGTCTTTATCACACATATAATTTAACATTTTTGCCCTATGTTCTATTGGAATTTTATCTTTATTTGTATCTATATGCTCTAGACATTTATAAGGTTTATTCTTATAATAATAGTTTTCAAAATCATTGATTGAATCTATGGTTAAGTTCTCCCTTGCTCTACTAGCTCGCAGCTTTACCTAGTTTATATTACTAAGTAACAAAGAATCTATGCTTCTATAAAATTCACTTTTCTTATCTATGACTCGAGTCTGGTTTGTTTCCTTATACTTATAGAGATAAAATTGCTTGCCAGTTTTTATGTTCACTTTAAAGCCTAAACCATGCTTACCATGGCAAAACATGGCTAGACACGGACCACCAAACAAGGCAAACCCTCTTGCCATTTTTCTCACTAAGGACCTCTCAAGTCTCCCTCTATCGGCTTGATAAGAAAAACATGAACTATAAGTAAGCATGAATATGGTTCTTAACTACTGTTCACATAAACAGAATAAAGCATTAACAGAGATATTGGGGAGAGTTTCCCCTAAAATATAAAAATTATACCTTTATTGATGCAGAATGGTAGATTGTAAATAAAACAGCAAGTAATATATGATAAGTAAAGTAATTTATTATTGATAAGATAATATATTATAAATCAATACTAATATAATAATAAGTCATAATATAATATCATTGTATTATTAAATAGTAATATATTATTATTTATTATTACTAAAATATAACATATTAATAACTATAATTTGTTATAATTTTTAAACTATTAATAATCTATTATATTATATTTACAATATATTATAGAAAAGTAATTTATTATTGATAAGATAAAATATTGTAATCAATACTAATATAACAATAAGTCATAAGATATATTATTATATTATAAAATAGTAATATATTATTATTTATTATTAGTAAAATATAACATATTAATAAATATACTTTGTTATATATTTTAAAATTTCTATAATATATTATATTATATTTACAACGTCATAATAATATACTAGAATATTAATGATAATGCAGTATTATACTAATAATATTATGTAATATTATACTAATAATATTATTTATTATTATATTAATAACATTATATTATATTTAAAAAGAATGATAATATATAAAAAATGAAATATGTTAATATTTGAAAATAATATATAATAGTTATAATATTATATTACATATTATTAATACAATATAATATTAAGATACATTATACTAAATTGTATTAAATTGTAGTAAATATTTACATGTAATATAATAAATGTAAAATAATATTATTATAAAATATTTAGTAGAATATATTATATTATAATTAATATGTAATATATTAATAATATGTTTAACACTAATGTAAATGGGCAAACTAAAATTGATCAAAAACTCTCACCGTGGTATTTTGAAAGCACTTTTGGATAAAAACACTCTGGTGTTGTGTTTTTGAAGAAAAATACCACACAAAAATCACCATGGTAATCTTTGGGACAATTTGAGGCCAAGTAAGATAGTTATTCTAATGGGATAATTTTAACCCATTGAGACAATATTTCGAATGGGACAAGATGAGATAATTTTGGATAATGATATAATTTTGAATTGTGATTAGTACAATTTACGAGGAACAATTGATGATGTGGCGCCTTATTACATTATTATTATATTAAATTATAAAATATATTAAATTAGTATTACATGAATAAATAATATAAGAAAATATATACATATTTATTATATAAATAATGTATTATACATTAATATTATTTTAACAATAACATATTATATTGTATTTAATTAGCATGTAATATATCATAAGTAAAGTAATTAAAAAGAAATAAAGTAATTTATTATTGTGAGAATAAAATATTGTAATCAATAGTAATATAATAATAAGTCATTATATAATATTATTATATTATAACATAATTATATATTATTACTTATTACTAGTAAAATCTAATATATTTATTAATATAATTAGTTATATATTTTAAAATATTAATAATATATTATATTTATTAACAACATATTCATAATAATGTAGTAGAATATTGATGTTAATATAACATTATTGTAATACTAATATTTTGTATTATGCAAATAACATTATATTGAATTTAAAAATAACATATTTATATAGAAAAAAATATACAAATATTTGAAAATAGTATGTAATAATTACAATACTATATTATATCTTATAAATATGATATAATTTGGGATAATGAGAAAATTTTGAATTGTGATTGGTACAATTTACATCAAAAAATTGATGATGTGACGCCTTATTACAATATCATATTTATTGATTTATCATTATATTAACTTAGTATAATACTAAATATATTATATCATAATATAATATAATATATTAAAATAAATTATTTTAATTTAATATATTATAATATTATGTAACATATTTGTAATATAATATACTATTAAATTATTTAATATTTTTATATTAACAATATAGATAATGTGATAACTTTAATATATTATAATATAAAATACTATCCTAATATACTTTAAAATTTAAATAAACATGTTAAATTAGTGCAATTTTTTGATTTAAAAA
>JBAKGM010081718.1:0-12957 GCA_037177215.1 Asparagus racemosus | reverse complement strand
AAAAATAGTGGATCCTCGGGTTCCTTTCCCAATGTCAGTCACGAGCGTTGTGAAAGTTGAAGGAGGACTCCCCCCCCCCCCCCGGTTTAGAAGTTACTATTCTTTTTACAATTGTAAATTTCATCATTTATTGCCACAAGGAACCTACTCCTTTTAGAGGACTTCAGGAACCTTTTACGGGTAATGTCTCGTACTACCATTAGAAATTTCATAAACTGCAAATTTTCTAGATGCTTGTTAATTCTTTTATCTGCTTCAGTTTTACTCCTCTGATAGTTTCTCCTGATTTTCTTTCATAGAGGCACATTCCTTTTAAATTAAATTTTTCTTTAGTGCCTAAAAAAAATAATGCTAAAATTAACCTCAAGGAACCCCTTGGAAAATTGGAAGAAAATGAAATACACTTAATTCAGAAATATTATAGACCGTATCTATTAGCAATAAGAATAATATATAAGCTCAAACAGAATGTTGATAACAATAAAAGTAAAACAGTAATAGAAATCAATGACCCTCGAGAAAGTGTAAGATTGCATAAAGCACCCTTGATAACAATCTCTTCCTAAAATTTGGGTTTTACTTTCGTGGTTCATCTTCTACTTAGTTCTCTTATGATATTTAACATCTCTGTTCCTCCATTGACTAAATTCCTTTTTATTTCTTCTACTCTTGCTTCTAATTGTTCCAATCTTATCATTATACGGGCAGAGTCCTGCCGGATCCTTGCCATGTGGGTTAATTCTGTTATTATGCTGACTAACTCTTGTTTTTGGCTTATTACTAGTTCTTCTAATTCATGTACTCTTGCTAATAATTGTTCTGTGCTGATATTATCCATCTAATTACTTCTTTGGGTATCGGTTCCTTTTATCATTTATAATCAAGCCTCTGTCTTGGCGAAACTTCCTCCCATTCTTATCTGCTTTTAGTTACGTTTCTACTACTGTCTTAAACTAACTCCGTCGGGTTTAACCTACTTGGGTTCCCTCTGCCATGCTAGTTCGCCCGCTTACTACGTCTCTTCTGCTAGTCTCTATCGTCTGAGTACACATTATAACGCCTTACCTTTGTTCCTACAGTTGTTTAGGTACTTTTTCCCTAACGGCCTCCCTGCCTAACAGTACTTTTTCCCTCTCGATCAGAACATAGCAAGTCATAATTTTGCCAGAGCAGACTAGACAGTGCTATAGAGTTGGCCTCAACATCTTAACTAGCATGCAGGTAAGATAATCTAAGTCATCATAATAAAAGCATAATAAAGCATCTATATTAGATCAGGAGAGTAGTTCCCCAAGTACAGATGTTATGACTACTCAAGCATAATTACAAATTAACTTTACAAGCAAGGGTAGTAATATATCTTAAAGCTTTTCTTCCTTAATCTTACAAGCACTCTAGATTTTTATATTTCTCAATCTCTCTGAACTCTCTCTGAAGTTTTCTTTTTTCTCTATCTGTCTTCGTGTGTCCCTAAATCTCCCTGAGGATCCCTTTTATAACCTTCTTTGCTCGTCTACTTTCTTCAGAAAAGTTAGGATTCTTTCTTGGTGAGTTGTTTTCTCTTCTCCGAAAAAGTTCCTTTTCGTTTATCCACTCAAGCCGCCGCCAAGATTCTCTTTCTTCTTTTTGTTTATGCACTAAGGAGAATTCCTTTACTGTGTGAAAATAAAGTTAAAACTTTAGCTTCGCACTTATCTTTGCCTCCGAATCTCCCAAGACGTCGCTTTTGCACTTATCTTTGTTGCTTTTCTGCTTCCAAATTTGTTTGTCTGCCAACCAATGCCTTCTGCACTCAGCTTGTGAATGAATCCGCATCTTGTTTTTCCCGTTGGATTTTTCAGAGGGGCTCTGTATTATTACATCATTTTACAAATTACAATATTTTACAAATATCCTCCTCCAACCCAGGGATGCAACTGGGTTCTATTTTTAACCTAAGTAGAAGAAAGGGCTAGGGGCGGTGCCTAGATGCTTAATGCCGCCAACTTGTTTTTGATTACATTTTTTACAACTTTCTTACAACAGACTCCTACTTAATAATATCCTTTAAGTCTCCATAGTGTTTTGGAGATTCTGCACACCAATCTCATATACAGCGTCTGAAAGATGTCCAGACTCTGCTTCTTCTGACTGGGAGTCGTTAATGTAGGGGCCTGGAATGGCATCCCCTAGAAGAGTGGTTAACTGGTATGCCTTCATCGGGCAAAATATAGAGCTTCTTCTGAATTTGAAATAGCATGCTTTGAAAAGCTATTTCTAATAAAGCTGCTATTAATGCTCCAGGAGCCATAAACTTTATTACATCTATCATCCGCAATTAAAGTCATGCCGGGATAGACATAATAGGGCTTCCTTGTCATCATGGCCCGATAGGAATTTATTTGATCTAAAATATCTACCGATTCCTCTGATATCATTTTTTCTTGAGGAATGATAGAATAGCATTGCCCTCCGCAAGCTAATTCTCTTATTGTAATAAAATTCCTGGCGTCATCCAGATATTTTGGGTCGTACGAAGGCGGAGTTGTTTGGAACTCGCATTCGAAGATCCCTTTTGGATTTCTATCAAACACTACTGCCAAAGTTAGCCAGAGTTTTTCTAATCCAGTTAACTTTGTCAGGTGGGACTTGTCAGAGATTATTAATCTCTTGATTAATCCGTACTTAATGAGGTGATCTAAAGTGATCTTTTCCTCAGTAAGCGCAGTATTAATCCAATATTTTAGATTAATGGAGCAGGAGAGGTAGCTGAATCCTTTGACATGGGCTTCCTCGTCCTTGTAAGTCTCACAAATGAATGTGAGGCCAGAGTACTTTTGCTGCTGGCACGCTAATCTTCTGAGCATCTGTTGGTAATAGAGCTGCTCTCCCATTGCGTCGCCAAAGGTAATAGCAAGAATCTGCTCTCGTACGGGGCTAATGTAGGATGGGATCTGCTTCCAAGCTCCCCATTTTTCCACATCTTGCTTTTCCTGCTCATCGAAGTACTGCTTTAGTGTAATGAAGTCTGCCTCTTGGGCTTTTAATCTTTGGTTTTCTTTTTGGAGGAACGCATTCTCCATCTTGTACTCTTTTAATGCTGCTTCTGCTTTGGGATTCGGCAAAAAAGGCATCTCCTGTGTAATGTCTTGTGGAAGTGCTCTTCTTTCCGTATTGAGTTCATTGAAATATGCTGCCAGAGCGTGGAGTGCCATGGTCATCCGGGCTTTGTTTCTGGCATTCCAAGCGTAGTCCAATAATATCTGCTGCTCAGGTTTCATCTTCTCTTTTGCTTTAAATGAAGAATTCTGGGAACTTAATTGCTTGAGCTTGATATTGCCAAAGGTGTAAACTACTGGTGTGGATGGGCTGGTTGCTTGCATTGATAAAAAATGCTCCGTCATAGCCTGGATGAACTCTTGAAATTCTGGATTTTGGGGTTGCTTTCCCTTTGAGGGGTTTTGCTGTTTCTCCATAATGGTGAGGGTAATGGCCAAGTCTGGATTAAGGGTTAATGGTTTTGGCTAATGGTAATGGCCAAGTCTGGATTAAAGGTTAATGGTTTTGGCTAATATTGTTGAGGGGCTAAAATGTACTGGGTGTGCCGGGGTCCGGCTTAATTTTCTCCATTTTATCTCTACAAAAAAAATGTTAAGTGGCCGCGAAATCGCCTTTAATATCTGCAAAACAGGGTAGATAAGGGCCATATCTTAATTGGCTGTAATGGTATTAGTATTGCTCTAAGTGGAGTCTGTGTAACTTTTGGGAAGTTACTACCCATCAACGGATTTGATAAGTCTTTACCGGAGCCGTTTGCTCACGGACTAGCTAGATATTGAGGTATCTGGTCCCCTTCATATTGTATGTTGGATGCTGCATTGTTAGTATAAAACTCGGTATGCATCAAATGGTATAATAAGGGGATCATAAACTTCTAATCCATAAGAACATCTACAAATATTATTTCGTGCATATTTTATTTCTCCAAAGAATTGGTTATTTATATATCCTTGGACAGTTTCTGGTAGTAAGTAAAATTTTAATATACCTTGTTGGGGAACAGGTGTTCTTACATAGTTTACTATCCTGTTTCTTGAAGGGTTTTCTCCTTCTAAGGGGTTAAATCGAAAATATTGTTTGTCATGTCGCCATACATCTTTGTGCCAAGTATCGGTACACTAGACAAATGGAAATATCTCTTCATCCGTTTGTTCTATCCCTAATTCAGAAGTGCTTTTTTCATCATCTTCTGTTATCCAAAGTTGTATATTGTAGTCTGATTTTATCTGTGGCAATGCATATGTGCGAACTATTTCAAATTGTCTTGGTATGCATTCTACCTTATAATATTTTTGATTCCCATGCTCATCAATATTGAGGCAATCAATATTCCAATTTATTTTCTGGTAATTCATTTTAATAGCCTTGATAAAATATCCGTTGCACTATTATCTTTTCCTCTTATGTGCTCTATCTTTATTTTGTAATTGCTATTTACCAATCGATCATTAAATTGTAGCCATCGTCTCTGACTTATTTTCTTGCTATGCTTATGGTGGTAGAACTTTACTATTGCTTCACAATCTGTTCTTAGTGTTATTTCTTTTTAATTAATGATAAATAGCCTAAAATTGTCTAGGTCATAGAGAACTGCTAATATTTCTTGGTCTATGCTGCTTGTGATATTTCTTTCTTTAAATTGCCCTGAGGCATACCTACTGATTTGTTCTTCTGCCTTAGGTGCATATTTATGGGGTTTTACTTTTAATATTGCTCCCCATCCATTCTCACATCCATCAGTTTCTATAATGATGTAATCTGAGTCTAAAGGTAGTTTTAGCTCAGGCAATTGTTTAACCATTTCTTGGATTTTCTTTATTTGGTTATAGTCTTCCTGGTTAAATTGTTTTAATCCTGTGTTTCCCAATTTACTATATAAAGGACCCATAATTTTTCCTATATCTTTCATAAAAGGTCGGGCGTAATTTACTAATCCTAAGAATTTCTGCAATTCTTTTATTGTCATAAATTTTGGAAAGTCAAGGACTTTCTTAGAAATATGAGGCTGGAGTTTTATTTTTCCTTGTCCCAATTCTACTCCCAAGAATTCAATATTTCTCCTAAAAAACTGGGCTTTCTTGGTACTTATTATAATACCATTTTTCTCAAATTCGTTTAACACGAGCTTCAAATGTCCTACGTGTTCATTCTTGTCTTTACTATGAACTAATATGTCATCTATATAGACACTCACAAATTTCTTATATTTGTTAAATATGTTATCCATTTTTCTTTGAAATATACTTGGTGCATTTTTTAATCCAAATGACATTACTTTCCATTCAAAATGTCCTAATGGACATGTAAACGCCGTCCATATAATGCTATCCTCATGCATTTTTATTTGCCAAAATCCTGACTTACAGTCAAACTTCTAAATATATTGTGGTTTTGTATTGCATTAATTATTTCTAGTTTATCTGGTATGTCATAACTATCATCTACTGTGTTGTCATTCAATCTTCTATAATATATTACCATTCTAGATTTTCCTCTTACCTGTTCACTATGTTTATTTACTATAAAAGCTGGGCTTCTATGAGGACTCTTACTTCTCCTAATAACTTGTAGATTTAGTAAATCTTTTATATGCATTTCAAATTCTTTGAAATTTTCGTTTGTTGCTTCTATCTTTTTAGTTTTGATTACCAAGTTCTCATCTTTTAATTCTAACTTGCATACTTCTTTATTTTTATCCCAATGTACTTGGGGTATTTCTCCAAATGTTCCATTGTGTTCTAATCTACTTATGATGTCATCTATTTCTGAATCTCCTGTTTCTAGTAGATTTACTAGATAAGAGTAATTGATCAGGTTGCTAGGGTAGTCTTCTATATTTATTCCCTTTAGATCCTTTTTCTGACAATCGCATTTCTTATTTTCAGTTTCCGTGTGACATTCACATTGTTGGTCTTTAATCGTATCTGTTGTATCTTCTATCCTCCTGTTTTCTGCCAATTCCCTTACATAAGGTATTTGAGGTACTGTTAGGACTGTGATCCCTGTTTCTGTAATAATTATCTCATAATACCAATTTAAAAATAGGTTTAATCCTATGACGAATTCTATTTTATTCATAGTCATATCCCGTAGACTTATTGTAACTGGAATGTGTAAGAAATTCATCAATGTTTCTTCTATATAGTAGGCTATCTTATATTTTGATGATAATTTTTCTCTATATTTAAATAGTTTTCCATCCATTTGTTCAGCACTAAACTGTTCGTTTGGTTTTAATTGTTCTACATATTCTGAGGGAACTAGTTTTTTGCTAAGGATAGTATTACTACATCCTGTGTCTACTAATTCAATAACATTTAAGGACCAATCATTTATCCTTATTTGGCACCTGATTTGAATACTGCATATTCTTTCACCTTTGAAAGGGTTTTGTACATAATTTGTTACCAAGGGTGCTTTATGCAATCTTACACTTTCTTCAGGGTCATTAATTTCTATTACTGTTTTACTCTTATTGTTATCAACGTTTTGTTTGAGCTTGTGTACTACTTTTATCGCTAATAGATACGGTCTATGATATTTTTGGATTAAGTCTGTTTCTTTTTCTTCTAATTTTTTCAAGGGGTTTCTTGAGGTTAATTTCTTAAAGGTTTCCTTGGTTTGTCTTATTTGTCTAATTTTTTCTTGTATTTCTATTTTTGGTAAAACGGTCATCTTGTGATATGGCTGGTTATTAACTCAGTTAGATTGTTTACGTCGTTCCTTAATTTATCCAATTGTTCCTTAATTTCATCTATTTGTTTTTGCATTTTTAGGATACTATATTCAACTATTTCTTGTTGCTCATTTATTTGTCTGGGCAATTCTTCTAATACTGCCTTTTCTTTGTCTAAACATATCTTGCAGGCTTCTTTTAGGTAGATCCTACATTGGTATCGTAATCTGAACTCTAGATAGCGGAAACACATAGTACAGGGCTTATCATTGCTTCCACTACTTCCTATCCAATGGTGTGTACACCTATTCACATATTCTATGTCTGGAGGCTGTGTAATAACATATCAACCTCATTTGTTTCTTCTAGCATATCTTCATAACTTTCCCTACACTTTCGGTCGTATTCTACTAATGAATCTGTAAACTGAGGGGTTTCTTCATCACTTGATACTTCTTTTTCATATAAGGCTTCTGTAATACTTATTATACTGTAAATACTTTCAGTATCACTTATATTTTCATCTATTGTTAATAAATCTTCATTTACACATTCGACTAATAATGAGGCTTTGTTGTGGATATTTCTTCTTTTTGTGCAATCTCTTGCCAAATGGTCTGTGCTACCACATGTAAAACAACTTAATTTATTTTTGTATTCTCGTTTTTTATCATATTTCTGGACATGTTTTTCTTTATTTAAGTAAGGTTTTCTTGCCTTACTTTTCCTTAGGTAATATCTTTTCTTTTTATAGTATTTACTGTCATCTTCATCTTCCCTATATTTTTTATTTTTATATTTATAGGATGACCTAATGGGTCTTCTTTCATTACTTCCATAATGTTGTGGTGTGTATATATTTCTACAGAAACTATTTCCTCCTTTTAGTTGTCTTCCTATTTGTGTTTTAGTACATTCCTCAACTAGCTGGTCTATAATGAATTTTACCTTAGTTGCCATGTTATTAAGTGCTGGTGGTAATGTTTTTTCATATTCTAAAAACTTTTTATGGATAATTCCTCCTAATGGTGCTGGTAATTTTAAAAATAATTTTTCTCCTATTATTCTCTCATAAAAACATCCTGCTAAACTACTGTAATATATAAAGTCTTGTAAAAAAGGTTTTATATAGTTCCATTGTCTTATCTGT
Source organism: Asparagus racemosus (assembly GCA_037177215.1). Lineage (NCBI taxonomy): Eukaryota > Viridiplantae > Streptophyta > Magnoliopsida > Asparagales > Asparagaceae > Asparagus > Asparagus racemosus. The sequence continues at coordinate 5,092 of JBAKGM010081718.1, read as the reverse complement.
AACTGTTCTAGTTTTCTCATAGCTTCTTCTTGTTGTTTTCCAATTCCTATGTTAGGTTGTTGTGCTAATACTAATAATTGAATTTTATTGACAAAATTGTATGGATTCGTTCCTAATGTGAGATCCATTTGGAAATCTTCTGGGAAATTTCCCTTATATGCTTCCCACATTGCTCTAGCTGCTTCTCCCAAAAATTTTTCTAAGTAACTGTACATTTGGGGTGCGTGAGCTGTGACATTTAAGCTTTCCCATTCTCTACATACTTTTTGGCTCCACATGTCTACTATTGTAGGCCATTTTTGAGGGTCATGTGCAGTCAAGTTTAATATTTTACCGTCATCTATAAGTAATTTTCTATCTATTTGTTCTAATGGTAGTCTTTTTCCTATGGGTTTAAAATCTTCAATTTCTCCTCGGTCGTCTCTATAAGATTCTCTAATAGGTTGTCCTATGTGTGAAGTTTTTATGGTATCCTTACTATAAACAGTATTACTATCTCCTGAACTATCTGTGGATGTTTCGGGATTATTAATAAGTACTTTGTCTAGATTTAGGGGTTTTCCTAATGATGTTATTACCCAATTTCCTTTTTCATCTTGTTTCAATATTTCTTCATCACCTATTTTACCTTCTCTTATTAACTGTAATTCTAATTCTTCGATTTCTTCTATGTTTAATTTCTTCGTACTTGGATAGATTATTCTACTCATCTTTTTCTAAATTCTCTTCGTCTTCTTGTATTTCTAGATTCCTTTCTTTATAATTGATAAATCTTATACTATAGGTATTATCTTCGTTTTTAAACATAGATCCTTCTGCTGGAATTATACTACTCTTATTGTTAATCATGTGTTTTAAATCCCATTCTAATCCTTTTAATTTCTTTGCATCTATTTCCATTGGCTTAATCATTTCTATTCCCATACTAGACATTGCGTCTATTATCCTCTCAGTATTTAATTTGTATCCGGTAGTACTATTATCCGTAAGTTTTCCTAAAAATCCTACGTTTATTAAAATGTTACTCCTTCCACTAAATTCTTCATATCCTTTTGATTGAAGTCATATTTTAATGTGTGGCAAATCTTCTATATTATCATATAGTCTGGGTTGCAATAAAATAGCCCTTTGTTACTATTCATATCTACTTCCATGGCTGCGATCATTGCTTTTTTCATATCTGACCATCTTTCGTCTATTATCATGACTAGTAGTTTAGTTCCTAGTTTTTTCCTTGCTAGTCATTTTATTCCTATGACTACCAATCCCAAATGTATTAACTTCTTTTTAGATTTTATAATCTTCTTTATTGTTTCTTGACTGACCAAAGGCAAATGTCTTGGCTGGTCTATAACCATGACTTCTTCTTCCCTATTTATTCTTAACAATTGGGTATTAAATGAAAAAATTCCTGTTCGATACAGGGTTCTGGGATTTAATAAATTTAATTGGTGTGTCGTATAGACTTCTAAATCTTGGTTAATATCTATAACTTCTTCTAATGTAATAGGTGTTGAGGTAGAGTTTCTTCTTACTAGGTTATCTAAGAACGTATTTTGGCTAATAGTGGAGTTTTCACTAGTAATGGTTCTACTCGTGCCAGTAAATGGGATAGTTGTCATTTTCTTGCTCCAAACCTATATTCGGTTATGGTAAGCATATTGTTTCGTACTGTGGGCCTTGGTTCTACAGGCTTTAATTGGGCCATCTGTTTAGTTAACTTATCTATATCTGTCTTTTCTTGTGCTTTTCTAATCAACCAATCTGCTTTGCGGTGTAAAGCCACTAATAATTATATTATAACATTGTTCTGTCTGATCATTACTTGATCTGATTGACTTGCAGCAACATAATTCGCTAGTCCTATGGAGTCTTGGAAGAAGGCTGCCTTTTCCCATGCATTAAGGTAATTATCGTTATTTATACTGTCACTCATGTTAAAATTATTTGTTTTATTTCTTTTAGCTTTTCAGTTATTATACCAAAGTTCTTACTTATGCTATCTGGTTTAATTTCCTCTAGTTCCCTGATCCTTAAATCTAATGCTCCCGACTGTTTTTTGATGTACTGCTGGTTTTCTTTGATTTCTAGGGTAGTTTTGGCATTATTTCTAATTTCTTCTATTAACTGATTTGTTATCTTCTGGTGAGATCTATGATCTTTCTCTATTCTTTCTCCTAAGCTTATTATCATATCCACTATACTATTTAACTGTTGTTCTTTGCCATGAAGTTCATGTGGGAAATTTTTCGTCAAATAGCATTTTTGTCTAAATCCATTTTCTGTGATTATCTTACTGTCGTGATCTAATTCAAGGTTCAAATATTCCAAATTCATTCTGATAGTATTCTTTCTAACTCCTCTTTATCATATGACAAATCTATATCTAATAATTGTTGATTATCAAAAATTTCCTTATCTACTTGATTTAATTCTTTGATAGATTCTTGGAGATCTTTTTCAGTTGTTTCAATTAGTCTTGGGTCAATTAATCCTTCTTCGAATGGTTTACATGCCTTTTTACAATTGTATATTTCATCACATATATGGTTCAACCACCTAGTTCGTCTTGACGACTTTATAAACCTTTTATGGGTTATGTTCCTGACGGTAGTGAGGAATTTTAAATACTGCAGATTCTCAACATGTTTCATTACCCTTTCACTTTTTAATATTTTGAGCTTAGCTTTTTCTACCAAATTACTCTTACTAGTATCCCCAGTATAAACAGTGTTATTTGTACTCATTATTATTTTTGTCCAAGGTTCTGATACCAAATTCGGGGGGGGGAGTTTCCCGTCAACTTCCGCTACTGCCCGTGACTGACGATAGAGAAGGAGCCCTAGGATCCTCCATTTCTTTTAATATTTTGCATTGTGTCATGTATTTTATTATAATGGTCTATTTCACCTTTTGTCATTCTTTCAAATCTAATGTTGGATTCTATCCGTTTTCTTTCTTCTTCCATATTTCCTTGTACTTCTCTAATCTTTAATTTGGCCTGGTATAATTTTTCGGCTATCTCACAATTAACCTTTCCTAATTCTATTTCACTTTGTGTTATGTAATCTGTTATTGAACTTAACCTTCTTAATTCTCTTCCTAAAATTTGGGTTTTACTTTCGTGGTTCATCTTCTACTTAGTTCTCTTATAATATTTAACATCTCCGTTCCTCCATTAACTAACTTTCTTTTTATTTCTTCTACTCTTGCTTCTAATTGTCCTAATCTTATCATTATACGGGCAGAGTCCTGACGGATTCTTGCCATGTGGGTTAGTTCTGTTATTATGCTGACTAACTCTTGTTTTTGGCTTATTACTTGCTCCTCTAATTCATGTACTCTTGCTAATAATTGTCCTGTGCTGATATTATCCATCTAATTACTTCTTTGGGTATCGGTTCTTTTTACCATTTATAATTAAGCCTCTGTCTTGGCGAAACTACCTCCCATTCTTATCTGCTTTAGTTACGTTTCTACTACTGTCTTAAGCTAACTCCGACGGGTTTAACCTACTTGGGTTCCCTCTGTCACGCTAGCCCGTCCGTTTACTACGTCTCTTCTGCATGTCCCTATCGTCTGAGTACACATCATAACTCCTTACTTCTGTTCCTACAGTTGTTTTGGTACTTTTTCCCTAACGGCCTCCCTGCCTAACGGTACTTTTTCCCTCTCGATTAGAACATAGTAAGTCATAATTTTGCCAGAGCAGACTAGATAATACTATAGAGTTGGCCTCAACATCTTAACTAGCATGCAGGTAAGATAGCTTAGAACATCATAGTAAAAACATCGCAAAGCACTTATATTAAACCAGGGGAGTAGTTCCCCAAGTACAGAGTATTTAACTACTCACTCATAATTACAAGATAACCTTACAAGAAAAGATAGTAATATACCTCAGAGCTTTTCTTCCTTAATCTTACAAGCACACTCTCTTACAGTTTTTCTCTCTTATATCTCTCTTACAGATTTTCTGATGTCTCTCGATGTCTGCCTCTAAACTTTCTGAGGGCCTCTCTTTATAGCAAGCCTCGGTTGCCTCTTCGCTTTAGGAAAGGCAAGATGCTTCTCATGGAATCCATTTCCCTGCCCACGAGCTGTCCCTTTCTCTTGCTTTATTCTTTTCTTTTCCGTTTATGTGCTCCACTGTATGATTATAAAGTGTTCAGAACTTTAGTCTCGCATTTATTTTCGCCTGTGAATCTCAAAAACGTCGCTTTCTCGCTTTTATTCCTTCACGAATTTCGGCTGCAACTCCACGAGACGTCCTTTTCTCGCCCTTGGTGCTTCGTCCACGAACTTCTGAAATGTCACTTTTTTGCCTTTAGAATCTGATTTTTGCTGAGAGAGTCTTTTAACCTGTATTATTACAATATATTTACATAAATACCATCCTCCAACCCAGGGATGCAACTGGGTCCTACTTTTAACCCAAGTAGAGAAAAGGGCTAGGGGCGGTGCCTAGATTGGTTAATGCCGCCAGACTGTTTATAGTTACATTTTTACAATTATCTTACAACACCTTTATTGTCTAATATCCCTCAAGTCTCCATAGTGTTCTGTAGATTCTGCATACCGATCTCATCTACAGCGTCTGAAAGATGTCCAGACTCTGCTTCCTCTGACTGGGAATCATTGATATAAGGGCCCGGGATAGGAGTCGTTAATTGGTATGCTTTTATACGGGCAAAATATAAAGCTTCCTCTGAATTTGAAATAGCATGCTTCGAGAAGCTTCTAATAAAGCTGCTATTTATGCTCCAGGAGCCATAAACTTTATTACATCTATCTTCCGCAATTAGGGTCATGCCTGGATAGACATAATAAGGTTTTTTTGTCATCATTGCCTGATAAGAATTTATTTGGTCTAAAATGTCCACAGAATCTTCTGGGATCATTTTTTCTTGAGGAATAATGGAATAGCATTGCCCTCCGCAAGCTAACTCTCTAACAGTAATAAAAAAACTGGCATAATCCAGGTATTTAGGGTCGTATGAGGGCGGAGTCGTTTAGAACTCGCACTCGTAGATCCCTTTTGGATTTCTGTCAAATACTGCTGCCAAAGTTAGCCATAGTTTCTCTAAACCGG
>JBAKGM010081688.1:0-12959 GCA_037177215.1 Asparagus racemosus | reverse complement strand
TGACCGAGACCCCCCCCCCGCTCCTCTCTCTCTCTCTCTCTCTCTCCCCCCCACTTCATGCAAGCAAAAAAAAGAAAAAAAAGAAAAAGCAAGAAGAAGAGAGAACAAAAGAGAAGAGAGACAAAGAAAAATTGTACTTTTCCTTTTCAAAAAACCCCAGTTTCATACCTCGAGTTTGAAGACGACGAGAGGCGAGAAAACAAGAGGAGAAAGAACAAGGGGGAGGGGCTGGCCTGATGGGAGAGAAAAAGGAGTGGAGCCCTATTTATAGCCACATGAGCCCAATTCCTATTGAATAAGGATTCCTACTTGACTATGAGTAGGGATTCTAATTGGGGGCCAATTGGATATCTACATGAAATCAAATCAGCCCAATAATTAGCCCATCCTCTCTCCCACATGTTTTGGAGGATTTTGAAGATTTATTCAGCAAAATATACTTCATGAAGGCCAGTACACATCCGGCAAAATTTATGGAAGCCCCGGAAAACTCCAAAATAGGTATATGAGTATAAACTGTTTCCTAATTTATTCGAGAAGTTCCCGGAGAATATTTCCATAAAAAAATAATATTCTTAGGGATAACTCGAATGGTGCCACTGAAGCGTGGGGGAAAAATTAATTATATCGACGCCGGACAACGCGTCTCGAAGGAAATTTCTCCCACTGAGAAACTCTAAAATAGGTATATGAGTATAAACTGTTTCCTAATTTGTTCGAGAAGTTTTCAGAGAATATTTCCATAAAAAAATAATATTCTTAGGGATAACTCGAACGGCGCCACTGAAGCACGGGGAGAAAATTAATTATATCGACGCCGGACAACGCGTCTCGAAGGAAATTCCTCCCACTGAGATACTCCAAAACGGTACACGAGTATAAACAGTTTTTTATTTTGTCGAGAAGTTCCCAGAAAATATTTCCATATTTTTAGGGATAACTTGATAATTATAAATAAAGCGTGGAAGTAAGATCGACGCCGGACAACGCGTCGCCGATTCGCCGACTCACCGACGAAGGAGATGAATCCCTGTTTCCTCCCACAGCGTCAAAGTGACGATCGGCCCATTCGTCGAAGGGCAAGCCCTAACCTCCTCCCACTGAGGTATCACAATCAACGTCGCCACTGTAGGATTCGCTGATCAACGGTTCGAATCCGGGTAAAATCGGACAACGGTCAACATCATGCTCGCCGATCAAAGGCTGAGATTCTATATTTTCGACGCCAATCAATGCGTCGCGATGGAGAATTCCCCGATCAACCGAGGAGTCCCGTGAACGGTTTGATGGTCAGTTGGACAGAAACTCACCAACACGAGTCCACCACAATTGAGCTTCACCAGCCAAAGTGTAAGATTCTGACAACGGTCAGGCAATAAATGCAGCACCGTCATGCCTTTAGATATCCTACAAAGTACTGGAGAATCAGAAAGAATTGGAGGGATCAAGCATTGAAGCTAATCTCAAGAAAATTTCCATTCACCAACATTAGGTCAAAGATCTCGACAGCGGTCAAGCAATAAATGCAGCACCGTGGCACCTTCAGCAATCCTACAAAGAATTGGAAAGCCTGAAAGGATTCGAGAGATCGAACGCTGAAGTCGTCCAATAGGTCCCGCACCGACTGAAGGTCGGGGCATGTCATATCCAAAGTATCCTAGACTCGTCCACAAATTGAGACTGAGACACTTTGGAGGGGGTATCTGTAGGCGTTGAAAATCGCTTATCAGTGCCCGAACCAGACTCGTGAAGGTGAGTTCGCAACCGACGAACCATCGACCGACGCGACCAAGAACAGCTGACGACGCAATCATGCCACAAAACGCATGAAGCGGGTCGACGAATACATGAAGTAAGTCGACGAGGCGTACAAGTTAACGGAGCGACATATTGCGGAATAAATCCGACGGTGAAGTTCCAAGTCAGCGATAATTAATGAGGCGAGCCGATTAGACTCGAACGTCGACGCAGCGCGGTTAAAAGAATTCAAGCAGCGACGCCGTGCCGATCCAATTCTGGACTCGACGAAATAATCAAACGAGACCGGAAATACTAGAAAACGGGTCAGAACAGATAAAGAGTCAGAAAAAGTCAGAAAAAATGGCAGAACGATGACCCATACGAAGAACTTTGGCCAAAGCTGTAACGAGTTCAAATGCTCAGGCGCTGGCTTCGTTTGATTATTTCATTGATTCCTTTCCTCCGATGAGTATAAGAGGTTAAACTGCTCCTTCAATACTCTAAAATAGGTATATGAGTATAAACTATTCCCTAATTTGTTCGAGAAGTTCCCAGAGAATATTTCTATAAAAATAATATTCTTAGGGATAACTCGAACAGCGCCACTGAAGCGTGGGGGAGAAAAGAAAATTTTTATCGATGCTGGACAACGCATCTCAAAGGAAATCAACGCATCTCAAAGGAAATTCCTCCCACTGTGATACTCCAAAGTGGTACACGAGTATAAATTGTTCCCTATTTTGTCAAGAAGTTCCCAGAAAATATTTCGATATTTTTAGGGATAACTTGATAATCACGAATAAAGCATGCAAATAATATCGACGTCGGACAACGCGTCGACGATTCGCCCACTCGCCATCAAAGGAAATGAGTCCCGATTTCCTCCCTCAGCGGTCAGGGTGACGATCAACCCATTGATCGGAGGGCAAACCCTAAGCTCCTCCCACTGGAATATCATGACCAACGTTGCCACCCTAGGATTCGCCGATCAATGGTTTGAATCTAGGTAAAATCAGGCACCGGTCAATACCGCACTCGCTGGCCAAAGGTGAGAAATTTAATATATTTTCAATGCTAAAAAACGCGTCGTGACGGAGAATTCCTGGATCAACCAAGGAGTCCCGTAGAACAGTTTGATGGTCAGTTGGACAGCAACTCACCAACATGAGTCAACCGCAACTGAGCTTCATCAGCGAAGGTTCAAGATTTTGACAGTAGTCAGGCAATAAATGCAGCACCGTCATACCTTCAAATATCCTACAAAGAACTGGAGAATCTGAAAGGATTGGAAGAATCAAGTATTGAGGCTAATCTCAAGAAAATTTTCATTCACCGACATCAGGTTAAAGATCTTGATAGCGGTTAGGCAATAAATGCAACACCGTGGCGCCTTCAGCAATCCTCTAAAGAACTGGAATGCCTGAAAGGATCTGGAGATCGAACGCCGAAGTCGTCTATAGGTCCCGTTACCCCGACTGAAAGTTGGGGCCTATCATATCGAAAGTATCCCAGACTAGTCCACAAATCGAGACTGAGACACTTTGGAGGGGGTATCTGTAGGCATTGAAAATTGTTTATCAGTGCCCGAACCGGACTCGTGAAGGTGGGTTCGTAACCGACGAACTATCAACCGACGCGATCAAGAACAGCTGACGACGCAATCACGCTACAAAACGCATGAAGCAGGTCGACGAATATATGAACTAAGTCAATGAGGCGTACAAGTCAACGGAGCGGCATATCACGGAATAAATTAGACGATGAAGTTCCAAATCAGCGAGAATTAAGGAAGCGAGTCGATCAGACTCGAACATCGACGCAGTGCGGTTAACCGAATTCAAGCGGCGATGCCGTGCCGATCCAATTCCGGAATCGACGAAATAATCAAACGAGACATGAAATACTAGAAAATGGGTCAGAACAGATGAAGAGTCAGGAAAAAGTCAGAAAAAATGGCGAAACGATGACCCGTGCGAGGACTTCGGCCGCATGGCCGAAGCGTTTTGGCCATGGCCGAAATGCTTCGACCATGGGCCGAAGTGCTCGGCCAAGTGGCCGAGCAGTTATCCACCCTCCTTTCAAATGTTATAAATAGGAGAGGGTGCACAGTTCTGGGGGTTAGAATTTTTTGAGAAGTTCGGATCTTTGTGTGGGAGCTCTGCAAGATTAGAAATTTTGTTGCTGACGAAGATTGTGCTGGATACGTCAGATCGTCATTGTTCAAGCTCATGCCTGCTCAAATCCAGGTCAGGTTTGTGTAGATCTATTTTGCCTTCAAGTCTAAGCTGCGTCTTAGGCTCAGGGCGCCCTCGAGTCTAAGTTGCGTCTTAGGCTCAGGGAAAGTGTGTGATTTCTCCTAGTAGATCTCACCCGCTCCGGCGATTATCTCCTTCGTGAGCTGATCCCCGTCAGGCGTTTATTTCCTTCGTGAAATAAACCCATTAGATCAACAAACCCAGCATCTGGATCGTTGATTAAAGATTAGGATTGCACGGTGGTCCACGGACGGAATAGAGTCCCCAGCACAGGCAAAGATACCCACGCAAGTGAGGGTTCGATAAACGGGCCCCGCGTTTGTTTGAAATTAGAATTGAAGTTGTATTTTTTGATTTGATTTTTCATTGTAAAGCCTTATAAAAAGGTGAATTATTGCTTGAATATCATTGTAAAAAATAAATTTGTAACGAGTTCAATTGTAGATCCAATGGAAACATTCGCGCGAACAGATGTTATTTATAATATCACAAATACAAAGAAGCTTGTCTCTAACCAATGTGAGACTAAACAACATAAAAAACAACTCTCAACACTCCTCAAGATGGGCGAAAGATATCTATTAACCCCATCTTGTCACACTCTCTAGCTAAGTCTACTGAGCTAAGTCTTTTAGGCAAGCAGTCTGCAGCCTGATCCTTAGTTGAAACATGGCCTAACTCTAGTAACCCACTGTTCAACTTATCTTTGATGAAGAACCTGTCAATCTCAATGTGCTTTGTTTTGTCATGCTGCACTGGATTGTTGGCAATACTGATAGCTGACTCGTTGTCGCACCACAACCTAATCTTAGCCTTTGAGCTAGCTTTAGCTCCACCAGCATGATTTTCAGTCACATCAACTCTGCAACCCCCTCGGTCATTGCTTTGTATTCTGCTTCAGCTGTTAATCGTACCACCACAAATTACTTCTTATTTTTCTAGGAGACTAAGTTACCTTCTACAAATATGCAGCACACTGAGGTAGACCTCCTATCATCTCTGCAGCTAGCCTAATCTGAGTCACAGTAGCCCTCAATGTTCACATGGTCACTCCTCCTGAATATCTGTGCTTTGCTAGGGGCACCCTTCAGATACTTCAAGATCCAGTATACTGCACCCATATGACCTTTCCTCAGAACATGTATGTAGCGGCTCACCATTCTCACCGCAAATAAAATTTCTGGACGTGTGTGACTCAGGTAGATCAACCTACTAACTAGGCTCTGATATCTCTCACGATCAACTGGTTCTCCTATCTCAACACTAAGCTTGAACTTGTGATCGATCGGTGTAGTAGCAGGTTTGAACCCTAACATCCTTGTCTCTGCAAGAAGATCTAGTGATACTTTCTCTAGGAGAGAACAGTCCCCTCCGCTCCATGAGCTATCTCTATTTCAAGAAAGTATCGAAACTGATCCAGATCATTCACTTCAAATTTTTTTTCAATCTAATCTTGAGCTGGGCAATCTCTTTCTCATCATCCCTTGTGATGATCATGCCATCTACATACACTACAAGCATAGTGATGTGGCTCCCACATATTCGAAAGAACACAGTATGGCCGACATTGATCTGCTTATATCCCATGCCAACCTTAGCCCTCCTGAACCTGTCAAACCATGTTCGGGGTGACTGCTTTAGAACATACAGAGACTTCTTCAGCCTGCAGACTTCACCCACTGTTTGTCCTGTGTCAAATCTAGGGGGAGATCCCTATGAAAAAATACATTTTTCACATCTAGTTAGTGTAGTTCCCATCCACCATTTACTGCTAGAGAGATAAGTATCCAAACAGTGCTCATATTTGCCACTAGTGCAAAAGTCTCATCGTAGTCAATGCCGTATGTCTGGCTGTACTCTTTTACCACCAGTTGTACCTTATGAAAAAAACACCCATTTGCATCCCACTGCTCTTTTTCCTACTGGCAGTGTCACCAACTCCCATGTATGGTTCCTCTCGAGAGCCCCCAGCTCCTCGTGCATGGCTGCCTTCCACTTTGGGTCCTTCTTAGCAACCTGCCAGTTGTTCGGTTGGTAACAAAATCTAATGATGTAATGAATGCTCCATGTTAAGGGAATATGTTAGAATAGAAAACAAATTGAGAAAGATCCCAAGCATATCTGTCAGGAGGATTACCTGCATTATTGAGAGTAGTCCTCCTTACAGACACTGATGTGGGCAGAGGGGTAGGAGTAGAAGGAATAATATCAACGGAAGTGGAGGATGGTGTAGGTGTCTCAAGAGTTGGAGCATAGCGGGACGAGGGACTAGGTATTGACACTGTAGGCACCTCTGGCACTGTAGGCACGTCTGGCGTAGGCACCTCTGACTACTTCTCCCTTATTCTGTATGTACGCAACTCCCCCTGAACTGTAGGCAACTCCCCTTACGCTATAGGACTAGCCCCTTGTCTCCTCCTCCTCCCCTTCGTCTTCATCCTTCTGCTCCTCTGAGTAAGGGATCAAAATTGTGATTGACCCCCTTGAGCTCTCACCATCCTTCCCCTCTCGCCTTGTAGTATCAGGCGAGTCTCCAAAGAGTGAAGTTACCCCCAATGTATAATATGGCTCGAGCTCTTAAAACTACACGTGCATGCTAACAAACAGCCTTTTTTCCACTGGGCTCCAATAGACATACCCTTTCTGTGTGCCAGAGTATCCCATGAACATACACTCCATAGCTCTAGGGTCTAGTTTCCCAACAAACAGTCTGTTGTCCTTCACAAAGTATACACAACCAAACACCTTCAATAGTAGGGTCCCCCCGTTGTCTCCCTTCAGTATCTCAGGCAGAGACTTCCATCTCAATACAATCGAAAGTATCCTATTGATTAAGTGAGCAGCCGTCAAAACTGCTTGTCCCCACAACGTCTATGCGACATTCATTACCATCATTATAATCCTAGCAACTTCCAGGAGATGTCTATTCGTCCTCTCTACTACCCCATTCTGAGCTAGGGTGTATTTACATGTAGCCTGGTGCTGTATCCCATGAGCTGATAGATACTCTCTAAATATTCTGTTGGTGTATTCTATCTCATTATCTGACCTCAACACATTTACCAATGCACCATACCGAGTCTGGATGTGCCTATGAAAGTCTTTGAAACAATCAACTATATCATTCTTATTTTTCATTAGGTACATCCAAGTGATTCTAGAAAAATAATCAATAAATATAACAAAATACTTGCATCTATTTATAAAATTTATTGGACAAATTCCTCATACGTCAGAATGTATCACCTCAAAACTACAGGAACTCCTATTACTCGAACTAACATAAGAGCTTCTAGTAAGCTTGCCAAACTCACAAGCATCACACTGAAGATTCTGTTGATTTGCTTTCTGAATTAAAGTTAGATATATTTTACCCAGAATACTAAATGAAGAGTGTCACATCCGTTGATGATGTAGCATTAACTCATCCTCTGCGCATACCTCAATTCCTCCTGCTCCCGTCCTCTCAACCATAGATGTCAGCGCTGAGTCCATCCCTTCACGGTCTAGGTACCACAGTCCGCTACACCATGTGTCAATCCCAAGTCTTTACCTTGTCCCCTTCTTCTAAAAGATCACTTTAGGAATATTGAAAGAAACAACACATTTCAGTTGAAGGATAATGGTACGAATGGATAACAGGCTAACAGGAAATGAAGGAGCATGCAAAACATTAGATAGGGTTACAGAACTTATACAATTAACAGTGTCCTTACCGACCATAGCCTATGCTGTATCATCCACAATCTGGATACTCTCTGGCTCTGCCAGGTGAGTATAAGACGAGAACTCACTAGTTTACCTATTACATGTCTGGATGCTCCAGAATCTATTATTCAGTCTATGGGTATAGTGGCAGCCATAGATAGAAGAGCATGTGTGTTGTCCATACCTTTGTTTGGGTGGGCGCGAAGAGCGTAACTGGCACTGTCTCCTCCAAAGAAAATAGTAGATGCACCCTCAGACACGTCGCCTACTACTCTCTGTTTCCATCTCAGTGCCGCCAAGAGAGCTCAATCCTCCTTAGTAAAAGTCATCTCAGCTTCTTCCTCCCCCTCTGCCACTGACAGATTTGCCTGATGGCCTCCTCTTCCACCTCCCCAGCCTCCACGACCTCCAGCCTATCCATGTCCAACCCAGTTCATGTACTTGGGTGGCTTAGAGCACATATGTCTCAAAATTCCTACCTCTCCGCAGTTGAAGCATTGTTTAGTCTCTCCTTTAAATCTAGTGTTACCTGGGTTTGAGACCACCAGTGTTAACTTCTCTCCTAAAAGTCTATACGTTCTAGCCTGTAGCATGATATGGCTCTCCTCCTGTATCATGGTCGAGATTGCCTCCTCCAGAGATGAAATCTTCATCTGGACTAGTAGCATCACCGTCCTCTGCTCAAATGATGGAGCCAAACCTCAGAGGAATAGTAACTTCATTTTCTACAAAGAGGCCTGGCGCTCCTTACACTCAAGGTTCTTGCAGCTTGCTAGGGGCGAGCAGTGATCGTGATCCAGCCACAAGTGCTCCTGCTCAGTGGCATACTCCTATACAGTCCTATCTCCCTGAACTGTAGTGCTGATCTCCTTTTTTATCTAGAATACCCTCAGGTTATTCCCCCACCCCATCATAGGTCCTTCTCAGCTTCTCCCAGACATTCTGCATCTTCTCAAGGCCATCTACCGTGACTGCAATTGGCTAGACTACAGAATTGAGAAGCCAGATATACACCAACATATTAGTGGACTTCCACTCTTCTCTTCCTACAGAGCCATTAGCCAGCTCGATCTTCTCCCCCGTCAGATATCCCTCCAGGTGCCTCCCTGTAAAGATATATCTCACCCGGTATGACCAACTCAGATATGCCACTGGCCCATCGAGTTTCATATCGATAGTCGAAGCCCCACCTCTTTGGGCGATAGCTTTGTTGAGCCCTCTCCTGCTGTCATCTTCATGAATTGCATCAAAGTTGAAACATCCTTTGGGTTTAATTTCTTGATAAGTTCTGCTATTGGGTTTGTGCTAGTCTCCATCGATCTAATTTGTGTTTGGTTCCCCTGCACCGATCCTATAAATCAAGATCCCACACCTGGCCTTCAACTTTTCTCATCTCCAAACATCACCCTCTTCCACCTTGTCCCCCGTTCATCTCATCTCCTCAACACGAGGCAGGCTACACGATCAAGGGGATTATTTCACAAAGGAAATAATCCCTAAAGTGAGTATAATCGACTAGGCAAAATCACCACTCTTCTCAGGATCAAAGTAAGGTTTCATCCAAAGGGGTCAAGTGTAGATCTGATTCTTAGATCTCTCGAACTCTAAGATTTTAGATCTTAGATTTTGTATGTGGATGACATACTTATTGCTTCTAAGAGCAGAGTGGAGAAAGATAGGCTGAAATCTCAACTTGGTGAAGAGTTCAAGATGAAGGACATGGGTGCTGCTAGGAAAATACTGGGTATGGAGATTAGAAGAGAGTGGGTAAACCGACGATTATTCTTGAGTCAGAAAGGCTACATAGAGCAGATGATCGCGAGATTCGGGATGCAAATTGCTAAGTCGGTGGTGACTCTATTGACTCCACACTTTAAGCCTTCTGGTAAACAAACTCCCACTATAGCCAAATGGAAGGCGCACATGGAGCGTGTTCCCTATACTATTGCAGCTGGCAGTTTAATGTACGCAATAGTGTGTACACGCCCAAATATTTCACAGGCGGTTAGTGTGGTCAGTAGATTCATGGTGAATCGGGAAAGTTGTACTGGGAAGCAGTGAAGTAGGTCCTGTGGTACTTAAAGGGTACTATTGATACGGGTCTTTATTTTGATAGAGAAACATGTCAGATTGATGGGTTTGTGGACTTTAATTATGCGGGCGATCTAGATAGACGGCGATTAACTATTGGTTATGTATTCAGGATACATGGGGCTCTGGTTAGTTGGCGATCGTTGTTACAGGCTACAGTGGCACTTTCTACTACAGAGTCTGCGTACATGGCCATGGTAGAGGGAGTGAAGGAAGCATTGTGGTTGAGGGGTCTTCTAGATGATTTGGAGATTGAGAAGGAGAATGTGAACTTGTGGTGCGACAGACAGAGTGCAATTCACTTGGCAAAAAATTAAGTTTATCTTGCTCGTACCAAGCATATTGATGTCAGATTTCATTTCGTGCGAGATGTCATAGAGGAAAGCGATGTTTCTCTCATAAAGGTGCACACTAATGAGAATCCCGCAGACATGTTAACCAAGGTGGTCACAGGTAGCAAGTTTAAGTATTACTTAGATTTAATTCATATCAGCCCCTGTTGATCTGCCCAAGAGGGCATGGCCCTTCAGGGCAGTGGTGGGGTGAGGTAGAGATTATATGGAGAATTGCAGAACTACGATTATCTTGATCCCGGTCAGAGAGTACGTAGGCAACCATGGTATAAGGGTGCAGCTAGATTAGCCTAGTTTGGCTGATAGAGATCTCTCTCGTAATGTCCGTAGTGTTCTTCGTGTGTTTGTCCAACATTTAAGGTTTATTAAATGATGTACGAGGTGGAGAATTGTGAACGTGGCGGCCACTGATGTGGCCTGCGTGAAAACGAACCCCTCGGGTTCATTTTCGACCACCGCGTGATAGCAACCAAAATAAAAACAAATGGAAAAAATAACACAAAAAGGAAGTTTATTATTCCTCTTTCCCTATAAATAGGTTTACAAAACCTAGGGTTTGTTGTTTTTCAAAAGGAGAGAAAAAAGAGAGAGAAAAAGAAGAAAAATAGGGTTTTCTTTGGCGGCGGCTAGAGAGAGATTATACCAAAGAGAGGTCAATTTCTTTTGGGTAAAAAATCAAGTCTTTTTTTTGGGACGAGCTTATGGATTGTACAAGTCGTCGATGTAATTTTTTTATAGTAGAATCCCCCCTCACCCCTCCCGTGGATGTAGGCAAGTTTGCCAAACCACGTAAATCTCATGTCATTGCTGTTTATTATGTATTATCTACAGTTTGTAGGTTCTCAGATCTACAAGATCCACCTTCAAAATTAAGCTTGATCTTAGTCTAAAGGTCCGTGCGTGACTTCACTTGGTCGATTTCACCCACTCCGGCGATTATCTCCTTCGTGAGCTAATCCCCGTCGGCAATTATTTTCTTCGTGAATATAATCAGGACCTTCTCTCTGGTGATATTGCTTTCACGGCGTGTGGGCTTGCCTCTGCACCCAACAATTGGTATCAGAGCTGTTATTCAGATTGGAAGTGGTGTAGCATTTGGTTTAAGTTGGTGCTTGATAATTTTTGAGAGAAGCGAATTTTAATTAATACAAACAGAGAATGATGTTTACCAATAAATCGGTCAAGTAGGAAAATACGAGATTGAAGAGTTCAATGGAAATAATGATTTTTCCTATTGGAGGATGCAGATAAAAAACACATTGATTTCGCAAAATTTATAGAAGGCTTTGGCTAGAAAAGAGAAGAAGCACAAGGATATGTCTGATGAGGATTAGGAGGAGCTAGATCTAGAAGGATGAGCGTCGATTATCCTATGCCTTGAAAGGGATGTAGCTTTCTTGGTAGATGGAGAGGAAACGGTTGTGGGCGTGTGGTCGAAGTTGGAAAGTACCTTCATAACGAAGAGTCTAACGAACTGGATCTATCTAAAATCTAAATTGTACACTTGCAGGATGGAGGAGGACTCATCAATCCGGGAATACATCAACAAGTTTGATAGGATCATATCAGGCTTAAAAGACATAGATGTGTCAGTTAAAAATAAGGATTAGGCGCTTCCTCAGTTAAAAATAAGGATTAGGCGCATCCACTAAATCTGTCTCTGCTGAAATCTTATGAGAGCCTAGTGCAAACACTGATGCTTGTAGGAGACAGTTTGAAGATGGATGAGACTAGAACGGTGTTTCTTGCAGATGATGTTCAAAAGAGTGTGACTAATGACATGACTATTGGTGGTAACAAAGAACAAGTGCAGTGATTATTTACGAGAGGAAGGAGCAATGAGCCAGGAAAAGGCAAGAGAGGAAAGTCTAAATCTAAATCGAGAGCTCTTGCGAGAAAATCGTGTTTCAAATACAGTGAAGTTGTGCATTTTAAGGTCGACTGTCCAAATAAGAGAGTAAGTGGAAAGAAGAACAACAACGAGGCTGAGAGAAGAGAGGGTAAGGAAGAGGTGAGCTACATTTCAGAGGAAGGGAGTGATAAGGAATGCTATGTCGTCACGAGTGGTGAGGATATCTCCATGAAGTGGATACTTGATTCTAGTTGCTCTTACCACATGTGTCTAAATAGGAAGTGGTATACTATATACAGAGGCATTGATGGTGGAACCGTATTGATGGGAAACAACCATGCTTGTAAAACGGTAGGGCAAGATAATATCAAGATCAAGATGCATGATGGAGTAGTCTGAACCTTGATGGATGTGAGGTATGTTCCTGACTTGCGAAAAAATCTTATCTCAGTTGGTGCATTGGACTCCGGTGGTTGCAGAATTATTATAGAAAATAGAGTGAAAAAGGTTGTTCGGAGTTCGTGCATTGGACTCCGGTGGTTGCAGAATTATTATAGAAAATAGAGTGAAGAAGTTTGTTCGGGGTTCCCTAGTAGTGATGAAAGGTGTTCGTCACGGTAATTTATATACTCTCTTAGGTACGATGGTAACAGGAGATGCAGCAGTTAGAACTGAAGGAAGTGGTGGAGATCCATGTGAGCACACATGCTTTTGGCATAGGCGGCTTGGGCACAAGTCAGAGAAGGGTCTAGTTTTGCTTCGTAAAGAGGATCTATTGAAGAATCTGAACAAACCTAGCATGAATTTTTGCGATAATTGCGTGTATGGAAAGGCACATTGTAGGCGTTGAAAATCGCTTATCAGTGCCCAAATCAGACTCGTAAAGGTTGGTTCGCAACCGACGAACCATCAGCCGACGCAACCGTCGAGCCGTCAACCGACGAATCGACGGACAGTCAA
>JBAKGM010081390.1:0-12987 GCA_037177215.1 Asparagus racemosus | reverse complement strand
AAGAAGGTGCGACAGAGGAGTTTCAAAGAAGGAGATCTGGTCCTCGCTGCTCGACGACCGATAATCCTCAACTCCAAAAAGAAAAGTAAATTTAAACCCAAATGGGAAGGCCCGTTCGTAATAGAGACAATCTATTCTAACGGTGCATATCGCCTAATTAATCAAAATGGCGATTAGCAATTGATGCCTATAAATGGGAAGTTCCTGAAGAAATACTACTCCTAGTATCTTCTAGATAACCCGTTTCAATGGGAAGTTCCTCGTGGGATATTGTCACCCACTCGAGGATAACCCTGAATTTGTCCTCCACTATAAAATCACCCACCGATCAAACTCATTGACGGTGGGTCTACAAATTTTCTAGTCCGTCACTAAAATCCCCTCTTGATTCCTTCTATGAACAAGAGGTCCACTTAAAATTCTTTTCACATTAGAGATAGAATATAAAATTCTTCCTCTCCAAGCGTGTCCATTCCTCTTCCAGAACCTGCCGACTGAAGGCGTAGGTTAGAATTGGACTCTCCAGATCAGGTCGTCCGACTAAAGGTCGCCTGAATCTTTCCGATTCTCTGAGTGGAAGCCCCGCTCTTAGTTTCAATCCCTATTCCTAGGTAGCGCCGACTGAAGGTATGTCCCAGGATCCTTAGACCAGGTCGTCCGCCTGAAGGTCACCTGTGTCCCATTCTCTTCTGAGTAGCACCGACTGAAGGTATGCACCGGAACTTTCATCCTAGGTAGCGCCGCCTTAAGGTATGCGCCAGGATTTTTGTTGTCTGCCTGAAGGTCACCTGTGTCCCATTCTTTTCTGAGTAGCGCCGACTGAAGGTATGCGCCGGAACTTTCATCCTAGGTAGCGCCGCCTGAAGGTATGCACCAGGATTTCCAGATCAGGTTGTCCGCCTGAAGGTCACCTGAGTCTCATCGGTTCTCAGAGTGGAGATCCCACTCTTAGTTCCATTCTGTTCCTAGGTAGCACCGACTGAATGTTTGCGCCGGAACTTTCATCCTAGGTAGCCCCGACTGAAGGTATGCGCAAGGATTTCCAAATCAGGTCGTTCGACTGAAGGTCAGCTAAATTTTATCAGTTCCAAGAGTGAAAACCCCATTCTTGGTTCCAGCTCTCTCCTAGGTAGCACCGACTGAAGGTATGCGCCGGGATTTTCGGATCAGGTCGTCCGCCTGAAGGTCACCTGAATCCTCTCGACTCCCTAAGGCAGAACTCCTGCCCGCGGTTTTGTTCGCTTGCCACGAGAGATAGAATATAAAATTCTTCCTCTATCACCATCACCAATATCAATCTTTTTCAACAAAAATCCCTTAATGCAAGAATCATCTTGGGGAATTTGATCCCGAATCCTAAGCAGGGATAGGTCGATGCTTCACACGTGTCGCCGAGTTAGTCTTCCCGCCAAAAAGATGAAGTCTACATATTCAATATCGTAGCATAAAGTCTAAGAGAGTGTCATTCTCTTAGCACAACATCATGTGCGGGACGGGTCAAACAATCCGCACGCTAGCCCGATTCAAACGGTGATCGGTAAAGGCACACCAAATCCGTTCAGGGCTAGGGGTTGGCCAACAACCCTAAAGTCGACGCCTAACACGCGTTGTCAGGTAGCCTCTTGCCCGTAAAAGAGTACCAAGTCTACGTATTCGGCATCGTAGCATGAAGTCTAAAAGAGTTTCATTCTTTTAGAATAACGTCATGTGCGGAACGGGTTTAGATAATCCGCATGCTAGCCCGATTTAAACGGTAATCTGTAAAGGCACACCAAACCCGTTAATGGCTGGGGGTTGGCCAATAACCCCAAAGTCAATGCCTAACATGCGTTGCTGGGTAGCCTCTTGCCCGCAAAAGAGTACAAAGTCTATGTATTCAACATCATAGTACCAAGCCTAAGAGAGTTCATTCTTTTAGCACAATGTTACGTGCGGAACGGGTCAAACAATCCGCACGCTAGCCCAATTCAAACAGTAATCGGTAAAGGCATATCAAATCCGTTGATGGCTGAGGGTTTACCAAAAATCCTATAAATATTATGGTTAATTATTTCTCACAAAATAAAAGAATCATAATAAAACACAAAAGAGAGAAAGGTGCATTCAATTAATGAGAAAACAAGTACAAAAGTTGTAGTTATTTAAACATTAAATTTACGACAACAAATTTGCCGTTTCAGCTCAGATACTTCATCAAGAAAAGCTTGTTGAAGCTCATCCTGCAACTTGGCCCTGAAGGATTCCTCACCGGTACTCAATGTCTTCTCTGTTTCTTCCTCAAGCTCGGCTACCTTTTGCCTCGAGAATCCAAGCTGCTCGGATATCATGATGAAGGCCTCTTCCTTATTAGATTTCTCTAACGCCAAGGCATTCAGACTTTCCCTTTCCGTCTGGAGTTCCTGCTCAAGTTGTGCCACCTTAGCCTCACTGGTAGCGACACGGCGTTGAAGATGATCTATGGATGGCGTCGTCTCGGTAGCAGCAATCTCTAGGTGATGTGTTTGGTCCCGCTGTAGCTGAACATTTACCTCCGCAAATGCACGGTCATCACGCCAAGACGCCAGCCGAGCCCCCATATGCGCAGCTACATACGACGAGAAACCTGCTGATTCCAACTCTTGTAATCCCTGAAGTTGGGTCACCAACTGATCAAGATCATCAGTGATAGCCTAGGCCAGCCCTGAGTAACCTGCGCCTCGTAGCAAAGCTATCCTCGGGTCAAGGAATAGTCTAAACTGATGGAGGGGAAGTGCGCTGCTAAGAAACGTGTTCGCTATTGTGTTGATGGATGAAAGGAGAGAGCGGACTTCTATCTGAATCATAAGTCAAGAAGGGTCACTATCCGACATCAAGGCTCTCACCAAGTCCTAGAGTGCGGGCCCTACAAATAGAGGATAGAAGATTAAGACACTTTCAAATAAAAAATCGGTATGAGTATTGTCAATTGAACAGTCTATACCTATTTCTGCTGAGGCACCCCCTTGCTCTGATTCGACCATCGGAGGAGCATCGGTCGGCGGCGCACCGACTGTCGCAATCGGTCCCTCGACCAGTCTCTCTGATATAACATTGGCTACCGAAGCTGACTCTGGAGGAGCACCAGTTACTGTCACAGAAGAAAGGGAAAAGATGTTTTCAACTTCATAGAATTATAGTGGTATTGGTCAAAGTTGTCTAGTCCTATAATTATCAGAGAAGAAGAAGTACGTACCTCTAGAGGAGCTAGCCTCAACGTTCTTAGGAACGACCGGCTCGGGTTCAGCATCACCAGAAGGAGGACCATCTATAGGCAAGTCATACATCAGGTCGTCCAGGGTTATATCCATGGACAAATCGTCGCCATCAAGATCCTCCATTAAGAAATCTGAGATAAAGAAAGTGTAAGTGGAAGAAGCGAAATCAACAAATCACACCAGTCTGAGGACGACGTACCTTCGACAGCGGAGTGCGTTTCCCTGAGACTCGCATCTAGACCAGCTTCTTGCAATTTCGCTAAAAGAGCCAGAAGCGCAGACGCGATTAGGGGAGGCACAAATTCAGAGTTATTCAATTCCCCCAGGCGCTAACTAAGGGGGAGGTTACCGATATTAGATGTACCTGGAATCGATGGTTCAGGTCCTATGTCGGCATTATCGGGTCCCTCTGCCATAGCCATGTGCACCTGCTGAGTGAAGCCAGGCTCAGCAGAATCAGGAAGGGAAAGTCAAAGCCAGTATCCCCACCTCCATGTTCACCTGCACGGGGGTATAAAACATGAGCCTCAGAAGCGAAATGGTGAAGCTGTCGAAAGGACTACGAGCTGATTAGACATTACCCCCTTCACTTGTGGAGTCCTCACCAGTCAAGTCCACGTCAATGGTCCGAGGAGCGAAACGAGACTTGCGGGCTAACTTCTTTCACTTTGGTTCAGTCCTAGCTTGGGACATTCCTCCTGGAAGATCAAACCAATATCAGACTGGATAATTATAAGAAGAGAAATGGTGATAAGGAGAGAGAAGGGAGAGAGTACCAAAGTTCTTTTCATGAACTGTGAGTTCTGCCTGGTCCTCTCCTGGAGGCCCGACAACAAAACTGTGGGCCCCCTCCCTAGTCCCGTCTGGCTCAGTATGATGCTGCTTTCTCTGAACTCGAGCGGTTCTCTGTATTGTCTGAGTGTCATCACGGGAGATTTCTTCAGTTCTCAACTCATCAAGAGGCTTCATAGGAACATGTTCGCTGGCCGCCAGGAGCCAGCTACAGTAAAGATCCCTCGACTCTAGCTGACGATCGGCGCTCGGAAGGTTGAATTTGGCACCAGTGCACCCCGTTACACTCCATAACCACGCTTGGACCCCGTCTACCAACCTGCCGCGAGTCCTGAGCTACTAGTTCGAGTTCCCAACATAAAGTTGGTCATAATCGAACTGATGAGCGACACGAGAAGGGAAGTATGGCTCGATGTAGCACTCGTCTTTCACTCGGAAGGTGAGATATCCTGGCCGGATGTTTGTCAGCCAGTTGAAGCAGCCGACATCCAATAAAGTCCGATGAGCCCTCGGTCTTTCTTCATCAATCAAAGACTCCCCATACTGGCTAGAGAATCGGGGAAAACACCTGGAGAAGACCCAACCTTTGTGAATCTGTAGTAGCCTCTACACATCTGAGAATCCGTGTCCCTGCCACTTGCATTCCTCTAGGGACTGAAGAAATGGGATCGAGGGGTCTACGAGCCTTGGTGCTAACATCATGTCAGAGCGATGAAGAACGAACCAGGCCATCAGATTAGTATACAGGAGTTCCACCTTAACATGAGGAATTTCATCCGATTGTTCGTCCTTCTTCTAAGCAAAAGTACGAGTCATATGGGGAAGTCCCCAGCAGATATTGGCCACCATCACCGGAAGAAGAGATAACTCCTTCTTGTAGGCGAGCTGGACCACAGGATAAAGGACCTCTAAGGGTAAAGCATTGCTGGACTGGTACGGCACTACACACTTTTTCAGCCAAACGGCGAGAAAACCAGCCAAAAGAGTCATCGGCCAGACCGACTTCACTGCATGCCATAAGTAAGTCGAGAACTTGGTCCCTGCGGGGAAACCGTTCTCAGCACTGCCTGGAGTATAAGACCTAGCGCCCAATTTGTTAATCAACTCATTGACTTCCGAAGGAGTAAGAGGGGATAACTCGCAGATCTCTTCATCAGGAGGGCCATCTAAGTTGCTGAACAGGTAGCCCGCAAATTGCTTCAGGCCTACTTGCGACTTCTTCCTTGATGTCGGTCCAATTTGAGCCAAGGCAATATGGTAGTGACAAGTGAGCTCCCACAAAGTGTTGTAACGATCGGGCATGCGGTCCTTCAAACGGCTCAATTCTCGATTTGAGGAAAAGTATTTTTGATAAAGAGTCTTCCCCATGGGTAAACTTGAAACCCGATGCATCTCATGGAGAGCTAATCCCAACTCGCCATGGCTGGTCAAAAAGGTGTTTGAATCAGGGTTATAAAACTCGGCAAGAGCAAAAAAGTGGTTGACGCTGATCGGAAGCCCATACATAGTGGCACAGACAGCGGTGTATAGACCACAGGCGCGAAACTCCTCGCCCCATTGGCCGAGGACGTAGCTGGTCAGGCGAGTCCACCAAAGCCTATCTCCAGAATGAACCCAACCATAGAACCGGTGGCGGGATACTGGCATCTCCCTCCTAGCTGCGCAAGATGGTTCTTCAAAGTCCGAGCAGTAGTAAAATACTCGTCACGGGGTGGCGTGTCCTGTCCCAAAATGACAGGGCATAATCTAACAACATGGCTCCTGAGAGAGCCTGGAACTGACTGATGTGTGATAAAGCCAAAGTGAATACTATCATGCTCCTCTGTCAGGCACCACGACATCTCTCGCGTCACCGCCTGGTGTCTCAGCTCGGCCAAGCAACGGTGGCGAGGTATCCTCAGGAGATATAAGAATCCTCCATTGTCCTTATGCAGCCACTGCTCACTCTCTATAAAAGCTGCATCTAGGTCCTCGACGGAGTCACCAAACAGATAGTCCGTCTTCCGCAAAGGCTGATTGGAACTGGTGTCCCTCACGAGTGGCGCGTCAATCATCAGCAGTCTCAGTACGCGACGACTCCCCTTGACAACCACCTGGGTCACCTCTGCAGGCGTATCCGGCACAAACTAAGGTGAAATAAGGATGGCAGGATCATCACATGTAGAATAATCCTCGCCGTGGTGTCCATCAACTGCATGAGACAGAAATGCTCCCGAAGGGTACTCGACTGAAATGAAAATCAGGATAAGTCAGACCCAGATAATAAAATAGACATGAGGCGTTGAACTCATCCCACCAACCAGTGAGATAGAGTCACGACCTTATAACGGAAGAATTAATGCCAGGCAAACCACGGTATCGCAGGATAATATACCTCGTCACAAATAACGAGGTATCCCATCCTGTCGACCGCAGCACACCGCACAATTGCTCCCGTTATCAGTCAAAATATGAGTGTCGATCCTCACTAAGGAGGAATCAAGGCTACGAGCGTCGATCCTCACTAAGGAGGAATCAAGGCTACAAGCGTTGATCCTCACCAAGGAGGAATCAAGGCTATATGGGTGTCGATCCCCATAAAGGAGGAGTCAAGGCCGTATGATATACAAATGTGGGTGTATAAGGAAATACAAAAAGCTTACCGGCAAATGATGTGGATGCACCCTCACATAAAGGGGTGGATGGTTGGCTCCTCAGAGCGCGTGATTTTTCCGATGACATCGTAAGCTGCAAAAGGACAGAATAGAGTCAGATATACAGTCAAAAAGATGTAAAATTGACAAGAAATATCTGCAAATATCAAAAAGACCCATTTCGATCAGATCGTGGCTCGTCGACCACGATTGGCGCACCGTCGGTCGGCCCAGACGCCACGACCGGGGGCCCCAGCGCCCTGACCGGCGCTAGGCATTCGGCCATGGCTGAGCCACCTGGCCGTGGCTAGGCCATGGCCGGGTTTCTCCCTTGTACACTTGCAAAAAAAAGGAAAGAAGAAAAAAAAGAAGAAAAAAAGAGAGAAAAGAAAGAAAAGAAATTCTCTAAACCCTAATTTCACCATGCATAATTACACATACCTCGAGTTGGAAGAGATGAGACGACGCAAGGCAATGAAAACAAGAGAGGAAAAGCAAGGGGGGGCGGCCTAGGGAGAGAGAGAAGATGGGTAGAGGGCTTTTTATAATAGCCCCATGTGGACCCAATCCTCATTGAATAAGGAATCCTATTTGACCATGAGTAGGGATTCTAATTGGAGGCCAATTGGGTATCCATATGACCCTTAATCAGCCCAATAAGTGGCCCATCCACTCTCCTACACATTTTGAAGGGTTTTGAAGAATTATTCCACAGGATAATACTTCACAAAGGCCGCTATATGTCTGGTGCAATTTATTCAAGCACCCTGAAACTCCAAAATAGGTATATGAGTATAAACTATTTCCTATTTCGTCGAGAAGTTCCCAGAGTAAATTTTAGAAAAAAAAATATATAAAAATATTCATAGGGATAACTCGACGAATACCAGTGAGGCGTGAAAATTATATCGATGCCGGACAACGTGTCTCCAAGGAATTCCCCCCACTGTGATACTCCAAAAAGGTGCACAAGTATAAACTGTTTCCTATTTTGTCGAGAAGTTCCCGGAGAATATTTCCATAAAAGAAATATTTTTAGGAATAACTCGATAATAACCAATAAAAGCGTGAGGATAATATCGACGCCGGTCAACGCGTCGCCAATGAAGGAATTCACTGACTCACCGACAAGGAAGATAGGTCCCTATTTCCCCCACGGTGGTCAAAGTGATCAACAAATGCATCACAATAAGGGAATCCACCGATCAAAGGATGAATCCCAATCTCCTCCCACTGGGATGATACGACGACAGACGTCACCACGGGAAATTCGCCGACCAGAGTTCAAAAATTCACGACGCCGAACAACACATTTCGTGTCAAAGAAAAATCCTCCCGCTGTGGGAATTGCATCTTATTTCGCCGAGGAATTCCCCAAGAAGATGTTCAAATATTCCTGGGGATAACCCGAAGAACGCCAATGAAGCGTATTGACGCTGGTCAACGCATCGCACTCGCCAACTGAAGGCCAAATTTCCATATATATATTTTTGGGCGCCCATCAACGCGTCGCGACGGAGAATTCCCCGATCAACCGAGGAGTCTTGTAGAAAGTTTGATGGTCAGTTGGACAGCAACTTACCAACACGAGTCAACAACAATTGAGCTCAATCATCTACAGTTCAAGATTCTGACAACGGTCAGGCAATAAATACAGCACCGTCATGCCTTCAGCTATCCTACAAAGAACTAGAGAATCTGGAAGGATTGGAGGAATCGAGTATTGAAACTAATCTTAAAAGAAATTCATTTACCGACTTCAGGTCAAGATCTCGACAGCGGTCAGTCAAAAAGTGCAGTACCGTAATGCCTTCAGGTATCCTACAAAGAATAGGAGAGTCTGAAAGAATTGAAGAGATCAAACACTGGAGACTTTCATAGGTCCCGTCACACCGACTGAAGGTTGGGGCCTATCATATCCAAAGTATCCCAGGCTTGTTAGAAAATCGAGACTGAGACACTTTGGAGGGGGTATCTGTAGGTGTTGAAAATTGCTTATTAGTACCTGAACTAGACTTATGACGGTGGGTTCGCAATGGACGACCCATCAAGTGATGCGACCATGAACCGCTGACGACGTAACTATGCCACAAAACGCATAAAGCGAGTCGACGAATGCATAAAGTGAGTCGGCAAGGCATATGAGTCAACGAAGCGACGTATCGAAGCTTCAGGTCAGTGAGATTTGACAAGGCGAGTCGACCAAACTCGAACATCAACGGAGCAGAATTAACCGAATCCAAGTGACGATACTACGCCAATCGGGTTTCAAAATCAGCGAAACGATCAACCGAGCTCTGATTCAGTACAACCGTATGGAAGCGAGCTCAAACAAGACAGCGTGACGAACGGACGAATGCTAGAACAACGTCGATAGAAGGCCAAACAGGCACCTCGGCCAAGCCGAGGCTCCATTTGGTGCCTCAGCCGACTGAGGCACCAATTGGTGCCTCGGCCACCTTGGCCGAGCCGAGGCATGGTGCCTCAGCCACAGTGCCGAGCCACTAATGGTGCCTGGCCAAGTTTCGTGCCCCCTATTTAGATACCTATAAATAGGCTAGGGGGGTTCAGTTCAAATGGTTGGATTCAGGTTGAAAAATTTAGAGAATTCTTGAGAGCTCTACGTAGTCGTTCGCACAAATCCAAGCGCCGGCGAAGATCAAAAGTTCAGTTCCACGTCAGATCTACATTGTGAGGCAGAGAATCGAGCCCAGATCTACGACGATCTAGGTCAGGTTTGCAGATCTACCCTCAAGGCTAAGCTTCGTCTTAGCCTCAGGGTCAGTGCGTGATTTCTCCTAGTAGATCTCACCCATTCCGGCGATCATCTCCTTCGTAAGATGTATCCCCGTCGGTGTTTCGTTTCCTTCATGAAACAAGCACCCCAGATCTGCAGATCCAGTATCTAAATCTCCACTTGGATCGAGATTACGCGGTGGTCCACGGACAAAACAAGTCCTCGTCACAGGCAAAGATACCCACGCAAGGGAGGATCTAATAAATAGATCCCGCGTTTGTTCAATTGGGTCAAAAGTGTAATTTTGATTTGATTTTTTCATTGTAAGCCTTATAAAAAGGTAATCTTTTATTTGAATTTTGTTTCAGGCGATTGAAGTTTGTAACAGATTCAAAGCAATGGAAATTTCAACAATGTTCGCGGCGAACAGAGTTATCCTTAGAAATAAAAATATTTCCTAGGAACTTCTCAGCCGAAATAGGAAATAGTTTATACTTGTATACCCTTTTGGAGTATTTTTGGAGCTTGTATTAATTGAACCGGATGTGAAGCGGCCTTCATGCGGCAATAGTTTTGCTGAAAAATTGTCGGGGATCCCTCAGATGTGTGGGGGAGAGGAGAGCCAATTAATGGGCCTGTTTGACACTGTTTTAGCATCAGGATAGGGTTCTAATTAGGACTCCTAATTAGGGACTGATTAGAGTCCTAATTGGAACTGGTTTGGACACCATTAAGGACTGTTATAAATACCCATCTCCTCTCTTTCTTTGACATAGGCTAGCCCCCCTACTCTTCTTTTTTTCTCTTTTTCTCACCTCGTGTCGTCTCATCTCTTTCAACTTCGAGGTAAGTGCACAAGGGTTTACAATTAGGGTTTATAAGAAAAAGAAAACTGGGGTTTAATATAGTTCTTCTTCTCTTTCTTTCCCTTTTTTTTCTTTTTTTTCTTCTTTTTTGTTTTAGGGTGCGCGTAGGGAGGAGGGCTCAGCCATGGCCGAACCGCGGCCAGGTGGCTCGGCCATGGCCGAGTGCCTTGGCTGAGGCGCTGGGCGCCTCGGTCGTGACCGAGGCGCTGGGGCGTCTTGGCCTGGCTAAGGCGTTGGGCGTCTCAACCATGACCGGGGCACTGGGCACCTCTGCCATGACCAAGGCACTGGCTGGTGCCTCGGTCATGGTCGAGGCACCTGGTGGTGCCGCGGTGACACTGAGGCACCCATTGGTGCTTCGGCTGTGGCGATGAGCCACGACCCGACCAAAATAGGTTTTTTCTACCTTTTTGCTAATTTTTAGCTTTTTTCAACTGCGTATCTGACTTTATTTCATCTTTTTGTAGCTTACGATGTCGTCGGGAAGATCACGTGCTCCGAGGAGCCAGCCGTCTACCCCTTCACATGAGGGCGTGCCCCCATCATTTGCCGGTGAGCCTTTCACATCCTTTTGCATGCTTCCGGTTTGAATTTGCATATTGCATCCCCGCTTCGTTCTCCTTGGTGAGGCGATTGGAAAGAGCCTTGATTCCTCCTTGGTGAGGATCGATGCTTACACAGCCTTGACTCCTCTTTGGTGAGAATCGACGCTTACATAGCCTTGATTCCTCCTTGGTGAGGATCGACGCTTATATAGCATTGATTCCTCCTTGGTGAGGATCGACGCTTATATTTCAACCAATGACGGGAGCGATTCTATGATGTACCACAGTCAGCAGGATAGGATACCCCCTTACTTTATGTGATAGGGTATATTTTCCTACGAACCTGTAGTACATCCGACATCGGTTCTCCTGTTATAAGGTCATGACTCTATCTCACGGGTTTGCGAGATGAGTTCAACGCCTCATTTTTTTTATCTGAGTTTGACCCATCCTGATTCTTTTTGTTTCAGTCGAGTATCCCTCTAGAACATTTCCTTCCCATGCGGTTGATGGACGCCGCGGTGATCACTATTCCACCTGTGATGACCCTGCCATCTTTATTTAGCACCAGTTCACACAGGATAAGCCTGCGAAGGTGACACAGGTAGTACTTGAGGGGAGTCCTCGCGTATTGAGATTGATGATGACTGACGCACCACTTGTGAGGGACGCCAGTTCTACTCAGCCTCTGAGAAAGATGGACTATTTATTTAGTGACTCCGTCGAGGACCCACATACAGATTTCATTGAGAGTGAGCAGTGGCTGCACAAGGATGACGGGGGTTCCTATATCTTCCTTGGATACCCCCCCATTGATGTTTGACTAAGCTGAGGCACCAGGCCATGGCGCGGAAGATGTCGTGGTGCCTGACGGAGGAGCGTGATAGCATTCATTGTGGGTTCATTACCCACCAGTCAGTTCCAAGCTCACTCAGGAGCCGAGTTATCGGATTACATCCTAACATATTGGGGTTAGACTCATCGCCTCGTGATGAGTATTTCATCTTAGCTCAGACTTTGAAGAATCGTCTTGCACAGGTGGGGCGAGAGATGCTGGCATCCGGTCATAGATTTTTTAGCTGGGTTCATTCTGCAAATAGGCTCTGGTGGACTCATTTGACCAGTTACATTCTCGACCGATGGGGCGAGGAACTTCGTGCCTGTGGCTTATACGCTGCGATCCATGCCGCTATGTACGGGCTTCCGATCAGTGCCAGCCACTTCTTCGCTTTATCTGAGCTCTACGATCCTGATCCGAACACATTCTTGACCAGGCATGGCGAGCTGGGATTAGCCCTGCACGAGATGCATCGGGTCTCGGATTTACCCATGGGGAAGATGGTGTATAAGGAATACTTCCCTTCGAGTCGAGAATTGGGTCAGCTGAGGGATCGCACGCTTGGCCGCTGTGATACTCTGTGGGACGTCACATGCCATTATCATATTGCCCTGTCACAGATTGAGCCGTTAGCGAAGAGAAAGTCACATATAAGCCTGAAGCAGTTCGCCAGCTACTTATTCAGCAACTTGGAGGGCCTCTCTGGTGAGGAGATTTGTGAGTTGACCCCTCTCACTCCTTCAGAAGTTAATACGTTGATCAAAAGATCTAGCGCCAAATCCTATATCCTGGGCAGTACTGAGTATGGTTTTTCTGCGGGGACTAAATTTTTAACCTTCTTATGGCATGCGGTAAAGCCGATCTAACCGGTGACTCTCTTAGCCTGCTTTTTCGCCATCTGGCTAAAGAAGTGCATAGTGCCGTGTCAGCCCTGCGATGCTTTGCCGTTAGAGGTACTCTATCCTATGGTTCAGCTTGCCCACAAGAAGGAGCTGTCTCTTCTTCCAGTGATGGTGGCTAATATTCACCGGGGGCTTCGTCAGATAGCCAATGCCTTTACTCAGGGAAAAGCGAACCATCAGATGAGATTCCTCACGTCAATGTGGAGCTCCTATCCACCTATTTGATGGCCTGGTTCATTCTTCATCACCCTGATATGATGTCAGCACCGAGGCTCGCCGATCCATCGATCCCCTTTCTTCAATCACTAGAAGACTGCAAGTGGCAGGGGCGTGGATTCTCAGAGGTACGGAGGTAGCTACAAATTCACAAAGGCTGGGTCTTCTCTAGATGCTTTCCCTGATTCTCTGATAAGTATGGGAGTCCTTGAGCGACGAAGAAAG
>JBAKGM010081360.1:0-12989 GCA_037177215.1 Asparagus racemosus | reverse complement strand
AACATTGTTAGCTAGATTTTGGAAACCGCTCAAGTGATTCCATGACCTGCTGCACCTTAAGGAACAAAAAATTCGGTCACCATATAAATTCATGAGGATAAGGGCACTGAATGTTGAGGAAATCTGCTTTGGTACTATAAAAAATTTATCTCTATCCTTCACTAAAATTTTCTATCAGATAGGTACCTAGTTTTCTTAGAAATTTCTTCCAGGGTTTTGGAAATCGCTATTTCTTTGTTTGCTTTTTATTTGTTTACCCTCTTTAATACAAACCTATTCAATCAGTCAACCAGTTCTGAACGACCTACAGATTTTGGTTGGAGGCTTAAATGTATAGATTTTGCCTAACAATTGGATATTATACATGTACCCTTTTATTTATTACCAATATATTGGATTCTAATATGTCTTTCTTTGTTTAATCTTCTTCCTTTTTCTGGAACACTACCATATAAATTCTTTCTACTCCCTCGAACAGTTCTGGAACTTTGAATACTAAGCGACCAACTTAATATTCTTTTATGTTTAGGATAAAAAGGAATTGGCACCTAGCAGAGGAGAAAAAGAACTTGTCACAAACTTAGACGGTCTGAATTTGATCCCCAAGCCCATACACAAATGACTGGTTCAGGCTTTCGCAAATGGAATAATGCACACATTTGCATTATGTACGAAACGGATATTTAGATATGAAAATTAATATATCTTACAAAGTAGAGTTTCTCTTTAATTTATTTTTATCTCTTCTTTTCCTGACCAGTATATGTCAAAATGCAGGTGCATTTGATCAATGGCTAATTCTAGAAGAATTGAAGAATGAAAGATTGACTTTTATGTATATTATTGTATGTCAAGAATTGTTTAGAAGAAAAAATAGCATTTGTTATTCTTCTTTTTTCCATAGTCATTTATGATCTTTGTTCTATCTAATGGCACTAGAAATGAGCATTTCTCGTCTTCTGAAAGGAAAATAGAACAACAAACCTCATCTCCCGGTGTTTAATTGTTTTCTTCATGTGTTTTTATGAATCACTGGGGGTTAATGCGTAATAGTTTCATTAAAATGACGCAAAACCTTATCTTGTAAAATGCAGTTCAACTTTACCTATGTAATACTCAATGATTTGGATTATTGATTTCAGGTATTTATTTCCTGTTGTGCATGCTCAATATTTTAGCTCAACATCTAAATATGCTAATCAGCGAACAAGTTGACTAAGGCGACACCAAA
Organism: Asparagus racemosus; assembly: GCA_037177215.1. Lineage (NCBI taxonomy): Eukaryota > Viridiplantae > Streptophyta > Magnoliopsida > Asparagales > Asparagaceae > Asparagus > Asparagus racemosus. Next base: position 11,758 of record JBAKGM010081360.1, on the reverse strand, counting down.
GGAATCTTGCTGTGAAGACATCTTGAGAAAGTATTAGAGAGAGAGACGGTTGAATATGACCATCTTGCCTAACCCTAGCACGAGCCGATGATTGTATATATATAAAGGATATTACAGATTTACATAAAAATCCTTCATACAATGATATCATATAGATTTAGCACAATTGCACTATTATTCCCCTTCCCAACCCCCCCCCCCCCAAATGGGCACGGGGTGGAAGACACATGGATAGATTGGTCTTCAAGAAAAGAAAACGATGAGTAGAAAACCCCTTGTTGAAAATTTTTGCAAGCTGAAGCTGTGTAGGAACAGATCAAACAACTAAATCTCCATGAGCAACTCTCTCTCTTGGACAAAGTGATAGTCAATATTAATGTGTTTGCCATGATCATGTAGAACAAGATTCTCTATGATGTAGGTGGCGCTAACATTTTTACAGAAGAGAGTCACAATATGGTGAAGAACAGTCCCAAGCTCGACCAAGAGGTGCGGAATCTAGAGTGTCTCAGCCACTATGTATGCAAGGCTGTGATTCAGCCTCCGTTGATGACTTCAATACGGTAGGTTGCTTTTTGGAGCACCAAGAAATAAGATTTGGGCCAAAGAAGATCGCATAACCGGAGGTGGAGCTTGAGCTATTAGGACAACCAGCACAATCAGCATTAGAATAGGCGACCACAATGGTCGGTCTGATGGCCTTGCGAAGGGTGAGACCATGATCAGCTATGCCCCGCAAGTACCTGTTGATTCTTTTGACAGCCAAAAGATGAGTAATACGAGGAGCATAAACTGAGAAACAATGTAAACAACAAAGGCAATATCAGGCCTCATAATTGTAAGATATTGTAAAGGGCCGACCATGCTCCTATATACAGTAGGATCTGCTAATAACTCACCATCAGTTTGGGACAAAATAGATTTAGTAGCAATCGGCGTACGCAAAGGAATAAAAGTTTGAATATGAAATTTACATAAGAGGTCCTACACATATTTGTGTTGAGATAAAAATAGAATATCAGGGTGACGAGTGACTTGAATGCCCAAAAAATAGTGAATATCACCAAGATCCTTCATAGCAAATTGAGCAGACAACAATTGAATAAAGTAATGAATGAGAGTAGAGGAGTTGCCTGTAAGAACAATGCCATCAACATATAAGAGAAGAAGAATAACATCAGAACCCCTACGATAAAGAAATATGGAAGAATCGGTTTTGCTGCAATGGAAACCAAGTGAGAGAAGAAAACTGTTAAAGCGATGAAACCAAGCATGTGGAGCCTGTTTAAGGCCATAAATAGCCTTTTTAAGTCTATAAACATGGTGTGGAAACTATGGATGAACAAAGCCGGGAGGTTGTTTCATGTACATCTCTTCGGTAAGAAGACTATGTAGAAAAGCATTCTTAAAATTGAGTTGACGAATAACCCAACAAAAGAAAATGGTCAAAGAAAGCACAAGATGAATAGTAGTAGGTTTATCGATAGGACTGAAAGTTTCATGAAAGTCTATGCCAGCTTGCTGATGAAAGCCTTGAGTAACCAAACGAGCTTTGTACCACTCAATATAACCATCTGAGTTGTAAAACTACTCACAACCAACCAAATATTTATGTTCATCAAACAGAACCAAGTGCTACATGTTATTATTGATGAGTGCATTAAATTCATCTGCCATTGCGTTTGCCAATTTAAATCTTTTGAGGCTTGTGTGAAATTATTCGGTTCAAAGGTAACGAGGGTTGTGTGGAGAGACAAGACATGATGTGATGTGACAGTGCCCGACTTTGATCAAGTCTGCATAGGATGTGAATTTTAAGGGAGAGTGGAAGAAGGAATTGTGATGGGAAGAAGTGTCGCCGATGGAGCAGTCATAGGCAACGCACTAGGCTCAGTCACTGGTGCTCCAGGCAAAGTCACTGGTGCCATGGTCATGGCCTGAGAGGCTGCTGGTGCACTGGCCACTGACTGGGTGCACAGTGGATGAGGAGAAGTTGTCGTAGTGGCCACAGAGTGCACTGCTGAGGAGACAAACAGTGGCACACTATGCGCAGTGATGATGGAGATAGATGGTGAGCTCTCTAGCCTTGGAGTTGGTGAACGAGAGTCCACCCGAGAAGAGGATGTAGACGCCACAGTGGTGACGTGCGGTGTCATGGAAGGCCTAGAGAAAGAGGACTTGAGAGGAGAACACGATGAAATTAAAGGAGAGCTCATGACAAACATGAGAGGAGGTGAGTTATGTGACATTGGAACAACAAGGGATAAGGAAAAAATGTCCCATGAAAACGAACGTGATGACTAACATAGGCACGACCAGAAACAGGATCAAAGCAACGATATCCTTTCTAATGAGGAGCATATCCTAAAAATATACAATGTTTGGATTGAGGTTGAAATTTATTGGAAACCTGAGTCGAAAGATTTGGAAAGCATTCACAGCCAAAAATACGAAGAAAATCATAATTAGGTATCCTTTTAAAAAGTCGTTGACATAGTGAGATGCCATCTAAAAGAGGAGTAGGTAAACGATTTATCACAAACACTTCCGTATATACAGCATCAACTCAAAATTGAGATGGCAACTGAGCATCAATCAAAAAGCACGTGCCATCTCAAAAATATGGTGATATTTGCACTCCGCTACACCATTTTGTTTTATGTGTTGGGGCATGACTTTCGAAAATAAATTACATGTGTCAAAAAATATTGTTCGAAAGTATTGTTGTCAAATTCTTTACCACCATCACTCTGAAACATATGAATTTCAAAGGAAAACATATTCTCAACCAATTTTTGAAAATTACAAAAGTGAGTAAAAATTTCAGATTTGTTTTTCATAGGATAGAGCCAAGTAAAATAGGTGCAATCATCAATAAAAGAAACATAATATTGAAAACCCAAATTTGATAAAACAAGTGATTGCCAAACATCGGAATGAATCAAATATAACGAAGAACTATAGGAGTGCTCAACATCACAAAAGGGTAATCAATGCGATTTTCCAAGTTTACATGAAACACACTTATTCTCAAAACATTTTGCCATCACAATGGCTTTATTTGACCTAAGATGATGAAAGACTCGACTACCACAATGACCTAACTGACGATGCCAAGTGTCTGAGGTATCAGTCAGGGAAACGAGAATTGTGGCAGAATCAGACTGGATGGAGGGCAAGGAGGGTAGATACCATTTCTACTTGAACCCCGAAGAAGAACCTTCCCCGTGGTTTTGTCCTTAACACGCGCAGAAGAGGAGTCAAAATTAACCACACAATTATTATAATCACATAAGCATTTAACAGATATTAAATTGTATTTTAAATTAGGAGCATGAAATACAAAGTTAAGATTAATTGATTTGGTAGAAGAATTTAATTTCACATCATCAATATTAACAATAGGTAAAAGATTGTTGTTTCCTACTAGGACTTTTGTTTGACCAGTATAAGGAGAGGAGCAAGATAATATACCCTCAAATGGTGTCATATGAGAAGACGCAGCTGAATCTAGATACCACAAGGCCTCATTAGCATCACCATGAGACATAGCAGATAGAGCAGTGTGAGGATGAGACACAGAATTATGAGAATCCCCTACAGAAACAAATCGGGAACAATCTGGACCTGTGTAATTGGGACTAAAACAAAATTGACAAACAATTGTAGATGGACAAGAGCCTAATATCCCATCAGAATTGAAATTATTAGCAAATCTCAAAGAATAAGAAGTATCAGTGTCAACAATATCTAAACAATTAAAGGAGAGATTACCATTCGCATTATTCAGTTGAGGACCACGAGTTTGTGCACGATATTGTTGCTTGCCATAAAAACCACATCCACCATTAGACGTGTGACCTTGACCACCACGAAAACTATGCTGGCGGCCACCACGCCACTGCCCACAGTCGCGCTAGCACCTTGCGGTCTGCTGCGGCTGCTGGGCACCCGCCTGTAAGCATGTCGGACTCAGCAGGGCAGCGAGCTTCTTCTGAGGACCTGAGCCACCACTAGGAATTGCGACGGCATCGACAAGAGCTTGATGAACATCGAGATTGCACTCCTTCAAGTGATGAACACATTGTTCATGGAGAATCAACTTGGAGCGGAGATCATCAAAAGTGATAGAGTTGCCAAAATAAGTCAACGCCATAATGAGAGATTTGTAGTCACTATTCAATCCAAAGAGGGTGTGTTGCATGAGCTCCTGATCACTCAAAGGAGAATTAATCACAATGAGGGAGTCTGCAACAACTTTGATCTTGCGTAAATAGAGCTCCATGGATTGAGTTTCACCCTTATTGATAATGGTAATGGTGCGTTTCAATTCCATAATTCAAACAAGACCGTGTAGGAGTTGAAAATCGCTTATTAGTACCCAAACTAGACTCGTGACAGAGGGTTTACAACTGACAAACCATCAAGCGTTGCGACGACGGATCGTTAAGATGTGAGTCCAACAACAAGGCCACGCCATCACAAAAAATCGAAGCAACGAACCCGACGGAGGAGCTTCAACAAATATCAACGAAACACATAAAGCAGGTCGATAAGGACAGTGAAGTCTAAGCGCCACGAAAATAACAGCCACAGTGCCGAGAGAGTCGAAGAGACGGTGTAAACTGGACGAATCTGAATAAATCAGACTCTGAAATTAGCAAAACAGACAAACCGAATTGGGTAAAGACCGAAAATTATCAAATATTAGGGACCCAGAGCAAATTGGGCAAGAAAAATGAGATTCGACTAAGAAAAAATGGTATTCGGTCGAAAAATGCAAAACGGCCGATAAAAATGGGCTGTGGCCAAGTCTGGGTCAGCCTTGGCCGAGCAAACTCAGCCAAGGCCGAGCCTGGCTCGGCCTTGGCCGAGGAAACTTCAGCCAAGGCTGAAGCGACTCGGCCTTGGTCGAAGGGATTTAGCCTTGGCCGAATCACTTCGGCCAAGGCTGAGCCTGGCTCGGCCTTGGCCCACCCAGATCCACTTTTTTGACTTGTTTTCACCTATAAATAGACCCAGGGATCCTTATTTGCCAGGGGTTAGATTTTTTACTGCCAGAGCTCTGAAAGTTGGAGTTTTGGAGCACAGATCTAAAATTTTGCAAGAGCCTTTGCACAGATCCGAACCCTCCGATGAGCGATCCTCTTCTTCAACAATCAATTCCTCCAGATCTAAACTTCGTTTTGGTCCCGAGAAGAGCTGTGACTTCGCTTGGTCAATTTCACTCGCTAAGGGCTATTATTTCCTTCGTGAAATAACCCCTTTCGTTCTAGATCTAATCGAGATCTGAATTTCCCCACGTAAAAAAGGAGGGATTTTTAGATCTAGATCCAGATCTCGTACTTCAACGACCGGCAACATAAGGATCTGATCGCGCGGCGGTCCACAGACAAAGATCCCTGGCACAGGCAAAGATCCCACGCAAGCGGGATCCAATAAACGGATCCCGCGTTTGTTCGAAAACCATAAAGTTGTAATGTTTTTTTTCGATTTTCGTTGTAAGCCTTATAAAAAGGTAATTTTTATTTGAGTTTGTTTGTAACCCCATAAAGGTGCAACAAATTTAAAATCAATGACAATTGAAGCAACTTTCGTCGTGAACAGACCACTCATCAAGAATCAATGTTGAAGGCAATACCAAATCTAAAAGGAGTGTGCAAGATTATGAACTTCAACTAACTCGAGACAAAGTAGCAAAAAGCCACGAGCGAAGGCTTTGATCTATCCGAATCCACGATATGTAATGAGGATTGAGTTGAGCACCGTACGTATACATCTATGGAGGAGGGCATGAACCATCAACAAAGCCAAGTAAATTATGAGAAATCAATAATGCAGTGAACAACGTCTTCCAGGTTAAATAGTCTTCAATAGTTATCAATTTCACTGGGGTTCTAAATTTTTTCTATACAATTATTTCCATCCTTTAAGTCTTTGTTCAAGAGCATTATAAGCATAAGATATAATCCTAACTTTTTCTATCATGGGTTTAATTTCATTAATAGCCCTTTGAACAATTAAATTTAAAATATGACACATGCCTCTAATATAAAAAAATATCACCCTGACATGGCAATAGTAAAGATGATTTGATATGATGTACATATACATTATTATTACTTGTATTATCTAGTGAAAGAGAAAATATTTTTTTAGAAATTTTTAATTTTGAAAGTTCTTCCATTATTAAATTTGCAACATTAACACCAGTGTGTGAATCTTCAAATGCAATAAGAGAAATAACTATTTTAAACATTTGCCAAGTGTCATCAATCCAGTGTGATGTGATACATAAATAATCAGTTTGTGCTCTAGATATCCAAATATCAAAAGTTAGTGAAAATTTACAGTTTAAGCTTTGAAAATAAGAAATTATTTTTGTTTGTTCTTTGTGATAATATTTCAAAATATCACGTTGACAAGATTGACGAGAAAAATTTTGAAATACGGGATAAAAATCATCTCTAATCATATCCTCAAATTCATCATATTCTACTAATTCAAAAGGAATGTTTTTAAGGACAATAAAACTGATGACACATTTCTTGGCTTTAATTGTGTCATAGTTCCAGGAACCAAGGCTACCAGAGGTAGATTATTGAGAGAGTAGAGACAGGTGGATGTCTCCTTAAGACGTTTCTACCTGCGCTCTGTTGTGTTTTTCCAAATGGCATTGATGTGGTTGGTGCTGCTCTTATGATGTGCTTCAAAGATATGGCCGTACAATGCACATTTGGCCTTCTGGGTGAGAAATTTAACGTATTGATCCTTGGTGACTTCTATCTTCTCAAAAAAATTCCACACATCGGATCTCGGCCTCTTAGGATTCTAGGTGTTGGATCATCGTCACCGAATTCGGGATCAACATCCGTAGTAGGAGGAGTAGCTGTAGGAGTAGTAGGACTCATTTCGATATGAGGAGTTAGAATTTGCCCTTTATAATCGTAGGAGGTAGCCATTGGATTAGAGAATTAGAGAGCATAAGAGAGAATATGAGAGTATTAGAGAGTATAAGAGGGTAATAGGGAGAAGTAGATGAGTTTTGGATGAGAAAAATTAAATGAAAGCCCCCTCTATTTGTAGCCCCTAGCCAAATGGCCAAAATACCCTCAAATTTTTGTCAAGTTTGACCCTTTTTGGGGGTATTTGGTCAAATGACAAAATATAGTCGTTATTGGTTATTTTCTCAGCCCGAACAGAGCCGGGTTTTGGCCAACAGGCATTTTTTGCCAGTTAGACCGGGCCAGGTCCGGCCCGCTTAGTCCAACGGGCATTTTATTGTCTGTTGGACCGGGTCCAAACCCAAGCCGGGACACCCTACCCGGTCCAACGGCTACCCGCCGTATCCGGGTCCGGGCCATACCTGGACAAGTGTACTTTGGCCCGGCCATTTTTCTAGCAGGGAAAGACCTGGTGCGGGTTTCACCGAACCGACCCGTACCTAGGCCCGGAGCCTGATCAGGCCTAGATTTTTGAGCTTTTTTCAGGTCCGGGCTAGGCGCTGGCCCGGACTGGTCCGAGTCGGTGGCCCGTTTGGACACCCCTACTAGTAGCGAGTATTTATTGCTCAATTGGAAGCGTTCATGTAGCAAATATTATTTGTTAATATATAGTAGGAGAAGAGAATCTCTCTTTATTTATCTTCATAATTGAAACTTTAGTCTTTATTAATCTCCATTAGAGAAAGTTTAGGGGCTACATGTGGCTTTAAACGACTGGCCATTGTTACTCCTCCAATTAATTATTCAGCCATCGCCAGCCCACTTCTGGCTTCTACAAAGTGACATATTCTTTTAATTTCTTCTTCATCTTTTTTCATTTTTAATTTGTTCTTTATCTTTACTGTCGTTAGATACCTAATTCTTAATGTCGTCATGCATCGGGGTTGTTTGGTTATTTAACAGAGAAAGGAGAAAACTTGAGTTACAAGAAAACTACCCTACACCTACGTGATCATGTTAGATTTACGGTCTATTTTTTTAGGTTAAAACTCTATAAATAGGTTTTTCCCATTTTGTACATATTTTTATCAGCTTTATAGATAAAGTTTTTTTCTTTTACGTTGCCAACTAAATGACAAAAACATAAATGTGCATTTCGAGGCTGTATGACATTTGTTGGAAATCCTTTTTTTAGATTTCCATGCGAACAAAACAGTCCCATATATAGGAACGTGATTTGAATATACGAAAGTAAAGATTTTGATAATGCATTGAAAGAAAAAATAAAATAAAAAAATTAAACGCTCTGACCTGGAAAGTTTTCTAAAAGACATGTAAAAATAAAGGTCTTTAGTCTTTGCTAGGTTAATTGGACTTCTATTTTCTATTTCTTTCTTACCAACAAAAAAAAAAGAAATAGAAATAAGTTCTATAGAAATCTATTTTTATTCTACTTTTCCTCTTTTGTTGTTTGATTGGCAACAAAAAAGGAAAAAAAAAGTGAGTTAAGACCCACAAAAGTGGTAAAAAGTACGCATATGGGTTTCCACAGAAGTGGCATGATTTTTTATGTGGAAGCCATAAAATTCGGAACCACGATCACATGGGCATTAATTTCTTGTCCTAAAATCAACTTTTTTTTTAAATATCTATTTCTAAGAAATCAACCAAATGGTCCAAACATACCCTTATTGTCTGTTTCAAAAAGATAATCCACAATGGTATGTTTATTAGTGGTAGCACATTCAAGGTAGTCTAAATAAGCTTTTGACTAGAAAAAATTATAAGCCTGTGGTAGCTTCTGTTCATGATTACTATTGAGTCCAAATATGTAGAAAACAGGTTAAGACAGGGTAAGAGACCTTAAACATGAGTTTATATTTCAAGTTGTCCGGCTTGTATTTGGACTGAAAATGGGTATTAAGTTGGTCCATCCGAACATCATTTTTACTCATCGTTTGCTTCTACCGATATGAATCCATCCTGAACCAAAAAGTAAAAACATTATCCTTATATAATATATTAATTTTGCTTTCCTCTATACGTGGTACGTATGAATTCCCCCATTCTTATATAAAACGTTTTGTGATTGACAAAAAAGCGAGAATTCTTTCTTCTCCTATTAAAGAAAGATAAAAATAAGTAGGGAAAAAAATTATTTGCAAGTGACAGGGAAGACAACTTATAGAGCAGCCTAATAGGTCACTTGGCAAAACCATGTCGCTCTCCTGAAAGGAAGTTTGGATTCGATTCCCATATGCGCCAAAAACACAGTAGTTATTGTTATTGGTGGTGTTGTTATGTGCTTCAAATGTGTATTTTCCTTTTAGAGGCTGTTTGGTTCAAAAACCTCATTAAGAGAAAACCTAATTTCAGGGAAAAAAATTTATTTTTTGTGTTGTCCAGCCACTTCCTAGAAATGAGTTTTTATTGTTTGGTTGGGGCAAAAACAACCACAATTCATAGAAAATCATAATTTCAATTGTTTGGGTCATTGTCTAAAAAATAGGAAACATACACATACAAGATGTCACCTCAGCCAAAAATCCTTAAAATATTATACTTTAACTAGCTTCAGCCCATTTCCTCTTACAAAGTTAGGAAATAGATTGTCCCAGAAAAATGAGGTGACATGATATTTTGGGAACTCACTTCTCAGAAAAAAAAAACTTGAAATAAATATTGAAAGTGGCCCATAAAATTGAAAAACTAACACATTTTTTTCTCAGAAATTATTTTTGAGATGTTTTCCAACTTTTTTGGCCGAACCAAACAGCCCCGTAAAAAAAAGAATGCAATTTATACTAATTTCATTTGCCCTTTTTTTCTTCTCTTCATATGGAAAGAACTTCCCTTTTTCTTTAAAAAAAAGAAACAAAAAACTGATCTGTAATTGTAAAAGAAAGGCAACTTGCAGTAACTTCATTTGTCCTTGTTTTGCTTTTCTTAAAATATAAGAACTCCATGTTTTGTTTTGTCTCTTATATAAAATTAAGAGGTAACTTATTCATAATTTCCACGGTGCGCCTGGAACTTTTACCTTCTCGAAGTAAATAAAATAGTTTGCATGCAATCAAAACTTAAAAAAACAACCTCCTAAAAAATTTATAAGTAGCCACCTCAAAGTTTTAAAAATGATAAACAATTCTAGATATAATTTTAAATATTATAAATAACGTTTAAAAAATTTACAAATTACTAATATCTCCCGAAAAATTTTACAAATAGCCCCCTAAAAATTAAAAAACTCACACATTTAAAGAAAAGCTCGCTAAAAACTTCAAAAATTATAAATATTCTCTAAAAAATTTATAAACGGCCCCCCAAAAGCTTTAAAATTCACAAGTAGACCCTAAAAATTTTACAAATTACCCCCTTGAAAATTTCCAATATTACAAATAGCTCTTGAAACTCTAACGAAAAGGCTCCTGAGATATACAAATAGCCCCTAAAATTTTGCAAACAACGCCCATAAAACTTTGAAAATTACATATTGCTCGCTAAAAATTTCTGAAATTACACACACTATCCCCTAATCAATTTAACAAATTATATAATGTTATTAAAACAAATCTATGGCGAGGGACAGATAAAGTGGAGGCATAATGGGCATGGGAAGTCCCCTGTTCCTAACATGGAGATTTTACGGCCCCACGAAATGAATGGAGATTATAATTGAGCGACAACGGGGTCAGAGGAGGATAGTGTTTAGAGCACGAGATCGCTGGCTTGCAGGAAAACAATAAATTGGAGTCACTATTATTGGAGTTGAGTAGCTGCTAGCCTGCTAGCGCGTTAAAACTTGGCCAACTAAAAACGTTGAGTTGCCGGTCAAGTGGCGTTAACCAATTAAAATTCTATACACTAGCTTTGCTGCACATCCATTCTCGCGGGCGAGATGCATAAAGTTATTTTCTAAGAAATTATATTATGTAAGATTTATATATAATAGATTTAGTTGTAATGTGAGATCTTAATCCGAAGAAATTATTCTATCATGTGGGGGGAAACAAAAGTCTTTTTATCCTCTATTAATATTATTCGTATAAGTTTTATTTCTTTTGTTACGGAATCATGTTCATAATGCACATGGCAAAAGGATATATTTATTTATTTAATATAATTTGTATAGTGGGTAAAATAGAATATAAACATACATTTTAAGACTAAAAAAAAGTCATGAATACTTGTAGTGTTTTTCGGCTAATGCTTAATTTTAATCGATGCAATCTCCAAAAAAAACTTTATTGCAGTTTAAATCCATCATGTGTTTGAATAAGTTAATTTTATTTATTTGATGTAGACGTTTAAAATATATTCTATCTAGGCCAATGTTCAGCTTAGATTCAAGAAGTGAACATCCACGGCATAAACACTTCAAATGGGCCTAAAGTTAAGCCCCACAACAGGCTATAGTGAAGCTCGCTCAAATAAGCATACGAACATCGCTATACAGCCCACTTCGGCTAAGTCCAAATGAGTAAAAAATGAGCCGCGCGAAGTTCGCCATTTGATGGTAGCGAACTTCGCCCGCAGCTACCCACGCAGGCCACGTCACCCATGATTCAGAAGTGATGGTCCATCCACGTCCAAGTGAGCCTCGGCCAAACACTTCCAGTGAGCTTCGGCAACTAATTAATTAGCGAACTTCACCAATTAGATATTTGACAGCTAAATTCTCAAGGGGATAAGCGCTCCCCCATTATCTCCTACTTTAGTGGCCATGTAATTCACAACTAAAGGTCATTATCTCTCTCTCTCTCTCTCTCTCTCTCTCTCTCTCTCTCTCTCTCTCTCTCTCTCTCTCTCTCTCT
>JBAKGM010081241.1:0-12998 GCA_037177215.1 Asparagus racemosus | reverse complement strand
AAATTTTCACTATGGCGTTCTGGCGAGGTTCGCCTCAATGCTATGCGAAGTTCAACTTTTTGAGGAACAGTCACCTTAGGCGAAGTTCACACAGTTGAGTTTTGACGGATTTCATGCAATTGATCGTGCGATGTTCACCCAAGAAGCTTTTAACCCAAACTTGGAATATTTGGTGAATCTCATTTGGGACGAAAATTCCTGGCGAGGTTCAAGGCTAGAATCTCGAGCGAAGTTGAAGGCAGAATCTTCGGTGAATCTGTCACTAAGATATTCAGCGAAGGTTGCTAGCGAGATACTTGGCGGATCTAGAGGCAAGGTCTCTGGCGAAGTTTGTTAACGGGATATCTGGCGGATCTGGGGTGAGATCTTTAGCGAAGTTCGTGGCGGAAAGTTTTCTTTGAGATTCGGGGGTTTTAGCCTATAAATAGGACTATTCATCCCCCTCCTCTTCACTTTTCAATTTCCAAACCCTAGATTTCCTTAGAAACTTCTAGAACTTATCAATCATGGCCCCTCGTCATGCTATTTCTAGGGGAAGAAGCTCTACTCGAGGAGTTCGATGACCACGTGCTGAGGATGCGCCGGTACGGCTAGAGTTAGCAATGGGTAAGTATACCCGTTAATGGCAATCTTCAGATCTGCCTTAGCCCATTGGGCTTTAATCAATGCCTCATGGCATTCAAAAGTTGATATACTATTAAAGGCGAGATTTTCGAGACTGTTGGTAGTCTTCTCCGATGAGCCTTCGTTGTTTGCAATGAGGCTCTATCAATGGCCATTAATGGCGCTTCTTGGTGAATTTCGTTCTTCGGGTGAAATTCTTTAGCCCCTTGGGCTTCTGTAGCAAGCTTCGTTTTGGCGAAGTTCGTTGTGTTGTTTGTGCGATCCTCGCTAGGATAACATTCGCCGCTTGGTATTGTCTTCATTTGGGCGAGGTTCGCTCATTCAAGTTGAGTGTATTTTGCCAACTTTGAAACAAAGTGAAGTTCGCTTTGCTTGGTTCCATCAACACTTAGTTGATTGTATATGACTGAGGTTCACCTCAACTCTCGGGTTGTTTTGATTTGATCTTTGTTGACTAACCTCTTTCATTGTCTCTGTGCAGTTGCTTATTCCAGAGATCCGGTGGATCGATTCAATCACTTTGGTCATGATGGATCTCATGATCCTGAAGTTACGCAGGTCTTCAATGGGAAAATCTCATTATTCACTGAAGGAAGCAGCTCTGAAAGAGAGAGGATCATTTGTGCAGGTGGCCATAGGACCCTTCGGGAGATAATCACTGAAGCGAAGTTCTCAGTTCCTAATGAAATAGCGTCCGTGAAACCACCTTTCCTCTTTGGGGATAGTGTTCTGAGTGGTAACTCTCTTTTTCATTGGGGGCCGGGGTATTGGTACTTCACTTTGAAAGGCCGTCGATGTGCTCTTCCAGAGATAGAGCGACAGATTTCTTTCATGTACCTGCAGCATTTAGCTGTGCCGCGTCCCATGCGCTTCGACCTTACTCATAGGGAAGATAGCATCAAGAGGGGCATTTTGAAGTATGGAGATGGCTTTCGCCAAGAAGGAATTTACGGGGTTAACATTGTGGGGTTGCGCCATGGCTTTGTTCAAGAGGACGCTCCGGTTAACGAAGTAGCAGTTATCCCAAGCACCTTTAGGTATGAACTTGCTAAGAGCGGGGCCCAATACCCTGAAGCTGACGCTAGATTCCCTAGGTGGATTAGATCGACGAGAACTCATTGGTGGTCTCACATCATTCAATTTGTTCTCATCACTTTTGGGGACAGGTTACGAGAATTGGGGCTCTATGCCGCCGTCAGGGCCTCTAAGTATGGCGTTGAAATCTCAGCGCCAACGTTATACGGCATCTTGGAGTTATATAATTTCAATAGTAACACTTTCTTCACTCCGATGGGGGAGATTGGCATTGCTCTTCACGAGATGTTTGAAGTATCCCGCTTGCTAATAGGAGATCGTTCTTATGAAGAATTCTTCCCAACCAACAAAGAGCTGAGCGTCTTCTCTCATACCAAGCAAATTGCAGAAGCATCCTGAGAGCTGACCTGCCACTTCCTTATTTGTCAAAGATCTCAAGGGAGTGCGAGTCATGATCATACTATTGCTCGTGTCCCCTGGGCTGAATACTTGTTCCCCCATGTGAGTAAGAAGGGGATAGTAGAAGTGATTTCCACAGCTTCCGAAGATAAAATCGAGAAGCGTGTCTTCAAAGAGAAGTCTGTTCTACATACATCAAATTTCGACGTATGCGGGTTCCATGCTGGCAATAAGTTTTAGAGTTTCCATCACTAAGAGAGGGAACCGATATCCCAACTAGCGCTACTTGTAGGATTCTTCTCAATATGGTTGAAGGGTTGTGTAGTGCCTTCTCGACCAAAAGATTGTATATCGATCAAGGTATTATACCCTACAGTGATGTTGGCATCCGGATACAATCTAGCTCTTCTACCGGTGATGGTAAGTTGTATACATCATGTTCTCTGAGAGTTAGCCATGGAATACTTGAAGCAGGATGACAAATGCCCAAGGAAGCAAGTACCTAACCCTAGGGTGGAATTGCCATATACCTATTTGGTAATATGGTTTACCCAGCATTGCCCGTCGTTGATGTTGGTTGCTGCATCTCTTGGGGAGGAAATTACCTTGCTTCAAAGATTTGAATGCTCCAAGTGGGTGATTAAATACTTGGAAGGTGTTCGTATGGCTCTCTCGGCCAGAGAGAACTCCGACTCTACTGTTACTTTCCTTCAATAACCGGCGTCAACCCCGGGAATGAATTCGAGGATGACTTTAGTAGCGAAGGCTTCACTTGCTTGCCTAGTGGGTGTTTCCACCGGCTGGCGAATATTCGGCCTAGCCATCTTATTGCCAGGTTAAATGAGTTGGAATGTTACATCGAGCTCTATTTACCGTGTCGCTTTGCTTGCCAATTCGGCTACGACCAATTGTATGCTGAGAACCCGAATTCGGGATTATTGCATACTGGGAGCATAGTTGATGGAGCCAGGGCTTGGTATCATTTTGTTGCGGGTGCCACCGGGATGAAGTTTGCACTCCCACAGCATACTCCTAACTGTTACATGACGTTAGGATTTTGCAAATGGTATAGCAAGGTGCTTGAGCCGCATCCTGACTTCCGAGTGAACCATACTGGCTTATTTTGGATCTCAAAGCGATACAAGAAGTCATCCGGGAAGGGTTCGAGGAGCAGGATTCTAGGTATGAGTAAATTTTTGGCTGAAGATTTACCGGATAATGATCCCCATGAGTTCGGTGGTCAACCCGATCTTTCACAGCTAGCCGATACTGATACTGAGGAACCTATGGAATCTCAAAGGCTAATCGGTGTCCAGATTCGAGAACCAACTGAGTCTATAATTCACCGGGATGCACCTGCCGAAGGACAGGGAAAAGGGAAGAGACCCTTAGATGACTCTCCTCCCCCATTAATTTTGAAGAGGCGACGCATGGCTGCTCCTACATCTGGTTCTTCTGGAGCTACGGAAGAGTCTTCGGCAGTTCAAATGCAAGAACTTGCCTCAAAGCCTGAGCCTACACTTGATAGCTCTTCCAATGTTGTGGAAGAATCTCCTATGACCCTATTGCAGGGAACTGGTATTAGTTCTTTAGATAGTCCCTTATTTGTATATTCAAAATGTCACTTGACTGATGCGTTTTCTTCTCATATGCAGATAAAGAGCCTATTCCTCTGGATGATGATGAGGAACCTGTGCACAACGAGCATTATGATATGGATACCTACTTGACTAAACCCGAGGATGTAGGCATCGAAAATGACCGATGAAACCCCAAGTGTGATTTAATCATGAGAATATTGAAGAATGATGTCATCAAAATCTAAGAAAATTAACCATAGGGGTAAAACTGGCACATGCACATGCAAAACACTTGTTGTGTCTCGGCCAACGTCGAGACACCAAAAGTGTCTGAAATATTTTCCAGGTGTTTTATTGTTATTTATGGGGCCCATTTGACCTTTTCAATATGTGGGGATATTTATCTGCATCAGTGGGCGGTTACATCCTTAAAAAACACCCACTAAGCACATAAATAGGGCGTTAAACATGCCTTAAAAAGAGGAGGAGCAGTTACAATAAGAGGGGAACCCGATCTCTTTGATCGAGACAGTTTTGAGTCGAGACACAAAAAAGTGTCTCGCCCACTATACAATTCTGGCAGGTCACAACTTATGTTCTTTTCAGTGGTTACACCTCCTAAAGACTATAAATAGCTTCCTACACCCGTAAGGAAGGGGATTGGGATCTTGATCTGGAGAGCGGGAGATTCTAAGAAAGAGAGATCTAAAAGGAACAGAGGAAGAGTTCAACAACATTTCACTTGGAGATTCCTCAACCCCACCAATTCAACGATTGTTGCTCCGTGGTCCACGGACGATGCGTCCTCGGCGTAGGCAAAGAATCCACGTAAGCAGAAGCTCGCTACATAGTGATTTCTGTACGTGTTTTGTAAGAGAGTGAGATCATTTTCTTTGTATTAGAGAGAGTTACACATATAATCTTTCATTTGTTGTCATTTTAAAATGTTTTGGAATGAAAACTGCAAAGAAACCTCTTCTTCTCAGCGGAAACATGTTGGCGACCACAGTGGGAGCCAATAGTCTTAACGTTGAGGCTATTGTGTCGCAGCCAAACAACGATCAAGCCAAACTCATGGTCGATGGACTGGATTACGTCTTCAATCAAGCCAAATTTAAAGAGTACATCTCCTCCTCTTCATCAAAATCCTCCTCATCTCGCAAGCATCGGAGGGTTTCATCTCCAAGGAGGGAAGTCTAACTTGTCGCAAAGAGTGATGAATCTCACCCAATTGTGACGGAGGTTTCCCCTCGCGACAATACCTCGGCAAACTACAAAGCTGAGAGCTCTACTCATGGTGGCTCTATTCTAAAGAAAGAGTCATCTTACAAGGTCTCTACAACTCTGACGAAGAGGGCTCGTCAAAGGCAACGTCAGAAGATGGCCCGCCAATTTGCAAAGGCCATGGAGTCGACGGACGGAGTTCACTATTATACGAACTCATATAATCAGAGGCGTCAAGAAACCGCAGCATCTCAATTCCAAACCTTCAGCACTCCCATCAAGGAGGGTTGGATTCTAGTCAAGAGGACCCGTTTGACGAAGAAGGAGCGCGCCCAAAAACGTCGTGCACGTGCCACTCGTGCGCATGCTGTTTTACGCAAGGCGCAAGAGTTGAAATCAATCAAGGGATCAATTCAAAGCTGCAAAGTTAAATGTACACAGAGTACATGACAGAATCTGGCCCAAGGCTCTGCCTTTGGTGGAAACACTTCTAATTGTCTTGGCCAAAGAGCCTTTGGCCGAGACAGTCCAAAGTGTCTCGGCCAAAGAAGTTTCAGCTAGGACACTTTCAACTGTCCAGGCCAAGAGAGTTCTCCTCTGTTTTGTCCATTCACTTCTCCTGCTATTGTATCAACGACCAAGCTTGAGAATACATCTAAACTCACAACTTCGTTACTTAATCGCCTCAGTCCACAGCCTAGAAACTAAGGTAAAACACCAGCGAAAGATCGATTGGGTAACGTAATCCATACATGACAGCAGATTGGGGGTCATGTCTAGACTCGAACTGGTGTTCAAAAGTGTCTCGAGCAAGCTGGGACATCTCAAGCCTCAAGAATTCCTATCGCACCACGTTTGAGCATCCCTCAGGGGGCCCGCGAGTCTGCTGAAGGGAAGAATTTTAAGCGTGTAATTCGCAAAGTCACAAGAGATGACCATACAATTTTAGTTCATGTAAGGACAACTTCAGTTGACAAACGACCAAAAGTGCCTCCTAGGGAGTGTACTAGGTCGAATGGTCAACACTCCCAAAAGAAAAAGTGTTTTCTAATTAAAGACAATGTTTCACTTAGGGGTGGAAGTGCAATCCATGACGAACTACAGCAGCAAACAATATGGCACCTTAGTCGACCGCATTATCAGGCTGGGAGTGGCAACACATGAAAAAGGACAATTGATGAACTAGATTGTTCTTGCTCATGTGCACGACTGATCAAGACATTACTATTAGGATGTGATTGCTTTGAGTCGAAGGTTCGTCCGTAAAGAGCTTCGGTATTCGAAAGACTTTCTCTGCCAACAACGGAAGAGTCGAAGCCAAGACCAAGATATTTCCAAAGAAGAAAATCTGCCAT
Organism: Asparagus racemosus; assembly: GCA_037177215.1. Classification (NCBI taxonomy): domain Eukaryota; kingdom Viridiplantae; phylum Streptophyta; class Magnoliopsida; order Asparagales; family Asparagaceae; genus Asparagus; species Asparagus racemosus. The sequence goes on along the minus strand of JBAKGM010081241.1, from coordinate 6,781 downwards.
CCAACGAGACGAATTCCCTGACGTTACCATTAACATAGTAAACAAAGGAAAATGAGAGGCTGCAACAGACACAGATTCTGACTTCACTTCTGAAGGAAAAGTTAGCCCTCGAATTTCCCAGAGAATGTCTCAATTACAACTGCAACCTACAAGACACAGAGATTATAGAAGAATGCATGAGGGGAATTCATCTGAAGATGAGATCTCTAAAGCCTGCTTAGCAATGGCATCCGATGACATGATATCGAGCATAGGTCAGGCTAGAGAAGCTTATACTATCACTCCTAAAACGCTAGCTCAAATGTTGCAAGAAGCCTTAGCTAAACAGAGAGAGAGCTTAGGGCCGAGATGAAAACAGAAATGGAGTTAGCCATGCAGCAGATGAGGGAGTTGCAAAGTTAGATAGCTACACAACCTGAGTCCAGTCGACAAGGCGGACCCAGTCACCATGTCGCTCACGATATAGAAGATAGCGATACAGAAGGGGATGAAACTATCATTGCTGATCCATCTCCGAAGAAAACTACATCAGGCACTCAAAGTGGAGATAGCCCAACCCATCCTACTGAGAGTAATCTGAAGCAAGGTAAGGGTGAAAGCAGAAAAATGAAAGAGCTTGAAGGCAAGATCAATGCTCTAATATCCGCTCAAGAAATCAAGAAGGCCAGCATTCCATGTCCATACCCGAGAGAGTGGGACTCAATTCCGTACCCATCAAAGTTTAACTTGATTAACTTCACACCGTTTGATGGAAGAGGCTCACTCACACAACATTTAATCTACTTTAAATCTCATCTGGGTGTGATCTCTGGAATGAGCCTTTGATGGTTCGGTCATTCGTAGGTACCCTTCGCGGGGCCACCTTCGATTGGTATCGAAAACTCAAGGCTGGGAGTATCAATTGCTGGGATGACATGGAGAGTTCTTTTCTTAATAACTTCTTCGATGACGATACTGAAGTCTCAATCAGGACCCTCTTGAATGAGAAGCAGAAGAGCGGAGAGTCGATTGATTATTTCGTCAAACGCTTCTGCAACAAAGCCATGGACTGTAGGGATCTAGTCACCGAGGAGTTCATATTGCAGACGTGTCACAACAACCTTTCTCAAGATTTGTTAGAAGCCATGGGGGTTTTGGAACTGACCACATGGAAAGACTTGAAGCTCTGAGGAGAACAAGCTGAGCGATTTCTCTAGAGAAAGAAGAATGATAGAGGCCAACCAACAGCAGGCCCCTCAAAGTCCAATTTTGTTCGCTGTGGTAGAGGAAAGGTGCCAGCTACTTCTATTGATGCAAATCAGACATTCTAGCAGTAACATCAACAATCATCACAGCAGCAGCAACAACAGTTGAGATTTCAACAAAAATCTCAAGAGTTGCAAAGGGCTCTGGATTCAAGATTTCAGATAACGTACACCTTCAAGGAGGAAGAAGTTCCAGTCATCTTCAAATACCTTCTAGACAGTAATAAGATCAAGTTGCCTCCAATCACAAATCAGGAGGAGGCTAAAAAGATCTCAGACCCTAAATATTGTTCATATCACAGGAGGGTCCATCATCCGACTAAGAATTGCTTCGTCCCCAAAGACAAGATCCAAGCTTTGATCGATGCCGGTATCATAATGACAAAGAAAGAAAAGAAAGTCAGTTCGAATATGGTGGCTATCAATTTCGGATTCATGCCACCCATGATGTACTAAAAGTGGAAGTCAAGACATTCAATGATGATCCACATGGTCAATGTCAGAACGGGTTAATTTCACACACAGCCCCTAATGGCAAAGTACTTTGGGTTCATCCGGACCTCCTTCAAGATGAGCAATGGACTAGATCTTCCTCAGCACAGAAATCTAGGCGTAAAGGCAGGTCTTGTGGTCACATCTTAGCAACTTTAGAGGAAGGTGGTGAGAAAATCCCAACCCTTTCATCTTCCGAAGAGGAACATGAAGTCCTCACCACCAGGAGCGGACATGAATACAAATACGAGTATTCTAAAGCTTCTAATCCAAATGCTAAAATGCTGACGGAGCTAGGAGTGGCGATAACTCCTCCTACGCGCACTGAAAAATCACAACAGTATGCAATTACCAAGGAGGACATGGCCAAATTAAAAGGGAAATAACCCCAACATCAGGAGGTTCAAGTCCCGAAGTAGTTTCAATTCAATCGTTTGATTGGAAGGGGCAAACCATGAAGTTTGAATGACCAGTATCACTTTGATGTCATGGCTCAATTGGCCAATACCCCAGCAAGAATACCTCTTACGAGTTGTTGCGTCTCTCTAAAGAGACCAGAGAGGCTTTGCAGGAAGTATTAGCTGATTCAGAAGCGTTTATCACACAAGTCAAGCAGGTTCCTGTAAAGCCTAAACACTGCAACCTGGCAGCTAAACATTTTCTTTGCATCACATTCACCCGAGATGATATGCAAGTGAGAAATTCAAAGCATGACAGGCCTTTGTATTTTACTGGGTACATTGGCTCAGTTGTCATCAACCGAATTCAAGTCGACTCGGGATCCGTAGTCAGTATCATGCCACTCTGATTGATGTATCATCTCAGAATTTTGACTAGCAAGTTAGCTTCTACAGGCACTATCATTTACAAATTCAATACCAGCGGTTCTAGACCTTTGGGTAAAATCTGAGTAAAACGCTAGCTTGGGGATCTCAAGTCTAAAGTCACATGCTATGTCATCGATGCAGAGACTTCTTACAATCTGTTATTAGGTCGAACTTGGATCTATAGTAATGTCATAGTCCCGTCTACATTACATTAGTATTTAAAATATGTTGACGCAGATAATGTAATTAAGATGATGGTCACAGATAAATAGGCATTCAAGAGGTTGGAAATTTATTTTACTGACTCTCTTATATATGGCGCTAAATCCGATACTGAACCATCAGCCCAGGATATGGACAGTGGAAATGAAGCTGATACCGAAGCTGGGATCAATTACGATGGAAACTTTGTACTTAATGACATTGAGCCTCTTGTAATCGATCTTGATTCAACTCAATCGTCAGGAGAAAGTTGTAATTGGCAACTTGCAGATGAACATATAAAAAATGACGATTTAGAGTATGTACCTAGTGTTGATAGTATAATGCAGGGACTGTATAAAGACAGTAATGCGCACGTGCCACTCTCATCATCTAACTAGATGAAGAAATGCCTCCAAAACTCGATGGGATCAACTTTTGTCATTCCTTCGAAAGATGCAAAGGAAATAATCTTTGGGAAAGGGAAAATATCTCAGCCACAAAACCTCTTTTGGGAAGGTGATGATAGTGATAAAGAACCTTGCAAATATTTCTCCAAGTATAGTCTGCAACCACGCCGTTACTGAAGAAATGGGGATATAATTTCACGCGCGGGGAAGATCTTTGTTTCGGGCGAGGCATTCGAACTCCACCTCGACTTTCTCACGTGCCGAAAGGAAAACCCAATCGTTATTATGAACACAAGAGGGGTCTAGGTTATACGCCTTCATCTTCTGATGAATTTTGTCGGCAGATTGATGATCATGACATGGGATTTAGACATTAGTCTCAGAGAAGCATTCAAAGGACTAATGTCTAACATGACCACAATAAGCCCGGAAAAGCCTAGAGAAGATGATCACTCACCAACTTGGGATGACCCATGGACTTTCCACTTGAACGTTCAGTACGGTAATAGGTTCGAGCAAAGGGAGCCACCTACTGAAAATGAAGTGATTCAGATAAATATTGGAGACGAAGCAAATCCAAAACCTATAATTATCAGCGGCATTCTTTCACCAGAAGAGAAAGATGAATTAATTTCTCTCGTCAAAGAATATATTAACGTATTCGCGTGGAATTACGAAGATATGCCAGAGCTTGATCCAAAAGTAGCAGTGCACCGCCTCAATATTAAGCCAGATGCCAAACTCGTGAAGCAACAATAGTGACGGTTTCGTCCACAAATTATAGAAGCAATTGTAGCTGAAGTAAAGAAACTCATAGAATTGGGTTTTATCAGAGAAGAACAACATCTAGATTGGGTGGTGAATATTGTGCCTATTCTAAAACAGAATGGGACAATTAAAATCTGCATCGACTTCAGGGATCTGAACATCGCATGCCTGAAAGATGACTTTCCACTACCCATCACGGATGTCATTATAGACAATACTTGTGGGTTTGAAAGGATATCATTTATGGATGGATTCTCTGGGTATAATCAAATCAAGATGCATCCCGATGATGAGAAACACACGTCGTTCAGGACGCCTCTTGGCATCTTTTGCTACACTGTCATGCCCATTGGCTTGAAGAACGCAGGTACTACATATCAACGAGCGATGATGAAGATCTTCCAAAAGCATCTCCAAAAAACCATTGAATGTTATGTCGACAATTTAGTGGTGAAAATCTACAATAAAAGTGATCACATCAAAGATCTCAGGATGGTATTTGATCTCATGTGAAGTCATCAATTGAAGATGAATCCTACTAAGTCTTTCTTGGGAATGGCCAGTGGTAAATTTCTTGGTTTCGTTGTCACATCAAAGGCAATCCATATCGATCCTGACAAAGTGAAGGCAATCAAAAAATTTCATCCCTCGAGAAACTCTAAAGAATTTAGGGGGTTATAAGGAAGATTGGATTATGTCAGACGCTTTATTTCAAATCTTGAGGGAAAATGCTAACCATTCTCCAAGCTTACAAAAAAAGGTGTTTCGTTCATATGGGATGACGCTTGTCAAAAGCCTTTGAAGATATCAAAGCATACTTATCAAATCCTCCTGTTCTCATTGCACCGAAAACAGGGAAACCGTTCTTAATTTATGTCAGAGCAACAAATGATTCTTTAAGTGCCTTATTAGCACAAGATGATGATAACAGTCATGAGCAGGCAATCTATTATCTGAGTAGGACAATGGTGGGCGTTGAATCTCGATATCTCGATATTGAGAAAGAATGCTTGGCATTGGTATTTGGAGTTCAGAAAATGCGTCATTACCTGGTTAGACAAGCGGTACATATCATCTCATACATTAATCGAATCTGAGTATTCATGATGCAACTGGCTTCCTTGAATTGGCGATTAGCAAGATGGGCATTGCTCCTCTCGCAATATGACATCCACTTCAAACAACAGAAGTCGGTGAAGAGACGCACAATTTATGACCTTTTAGCAGTCTGACCTAGCAAGGACAAAGCTAAAATTTATGAAGACTTACCCGACGAAACCTATGAGGTCAACCATACTTCTCACGAGCGTGTATGGCTATTATATTTTGATGGCGCCTCCCAAACAACTCATGTAGCAAGTTTCCCTAACAATCAAAGATCTCTTCGGGAGTCAGGGTTGTTTTGGTATCACTTGAAAATCACGTGATACCCCGAGCTTATTCATTGACGGAACCACGCTCTAACAATATGGCAGAGTACAATGCACTATTAATTGGACTCAGTTTTGCCAAAGAGTTAGGGGTGGAATATTTGGAGGCTTTCGGTGACTCTCAGTTGATTGTTAATCTGACTAGAGGAGAGTGCGAAGTCATAAATCTAGATTTAGTCCCATATTATGAAGCAGCAAGAGAGATGGCGGAATCATTTGAAAGTTTCTTCATCGAATATATACCACGTCACCAGAACGCCTATGCAGATGCACTAGCAGCATTAGCTGTTTCGTTAGTGCAACCCCTAGAAACAGAACAATTGATTACTGTGAGGATGCATCAACTTTTCATATCGAAATGCGCTTTGGACATCAAAGAAGTGCGTGCTACTTTAACCAAGCTCGAACCTCGAGACTGGAGTTTTCCCATTATAGATTGTGTCGATATTTTACTAGAAGATATAAAAGAAAGGGAATCAGTATGAAGAAGGGCACCGAGATTTTATTATAACGCCGTGACTCAAACGCTCTATCATCGTACATATGATGGCTTACTACTCCGATGCCTTTCAACCGAGGAAGCAGAAAAAGCCCTCAAAGAAATGCACGATGGGACTTGTGGCGCACATCAACCATGTCCTAAGTTAGGAGATTGACTAAGGTGATTGGTCTATTATTGGCAGACTATGATCAAAGATGTAATTGTATATGCAAGATGGTGTCACGCATGTCAAGTACATGCTAACTACGTGCATCAGGCGCCAGAAGACCTGCATCCGTCAACCACTTCCTGGCCATTTGAAACCTGGGAAATGGATGTGGTAGGACCTATCTTCCCCTTATCAACAAATGGAGACCGCTTTATTTTAGCAATCACGGATTACTTCTCCAAATAGGTTGAAGTAGTTCCGCTCAAAGAAGTCAAGATGAGTGTAAGCATTAAAAATTGCCTATAAGTGCCCGAACATGACTCTTGATGATGGATTGGCAATCGACGAGCCATCCGACGATGCGACAAAGAACCGCTTACAATGCAACCACACCGCAAATGCATAAAAGTGAGTCGACGAATGCATGAAGCAAGTCGGTGAGGCGTGTAAGCTAGTGAAGCGACGAATTGTGGAATAAATCCAACAGTGAAGGTTTAGATTAGTGAGTTTTGATGAGATAGAATCAACCAGACTCAAACACCGATGAAACGGAATCAACTGGAAACAAACGTTGGCAGAACTGAGTCAATCGAACTTTGAAATTGGCGAAACGATCAACTGGACATAGGAATCGAGGCAATCGTATAGATTGAGATAAAAAAATCATCGGAATAGGGCTACAAGGGCTTGGGGACTGAGACGGCTCAACTGAGGCAGAGAAAACTCGACCTTGGCTGAGACTGGGTCGGCCAAGGCCTT
>JBAKGM010081172.1:0-13003 GCA_037177215.1 Asparagus racemosus | reverse complement strand
TATTTTTATCCACAAATTAAGAAAGAATTTTCTAAGCAAAGTACTGAACCATTATTTTTCGATTTCATCACACAAATACTGCGGCAACGCGCGGGTCAATTTTGCTCGTTTATATAGTAACATATGTGGCCCAAGTGGGAGATTGTTAAATTTATATGAAATATATGAGCTAATATATTAAATAAATGTGTATTACGTGCTATCAATTAACGGTAGCCCATTAAAGTGATCTAATTTAGAGTTTGGGCTTTTAATGCAAAATTAAAGTATGCGCCTCTTATGTGTAGAAACCAAAATATAATTGTTAATTCTATGATAGACTGAATCGAGAATTATGAATAATTGGATTCAGTTATAAATAGGGTTGTGGTTCCCCAAATCTCTACGCACAGTTTTTTCTGATATCCTATCTTCAGAAAGTTATAGAGAAAGATTCAGGGTTTCTCTAAGGAGGGTATATGTAAAAGATTTGGAAGATCTACATATCAAAAACTCAAGAATCACATCCTACTCCATAGATTCAGGTATGGTTCCGCATCTTCTCGATTATCTCAATAGTTTGACATGAGAAATTTTGAGATTGATTAGGGTTTTATCTCTTAGATTAAAAAGTTTATCTTTTCAATCTAACACAAGGGAGTTGAGTGGAATGAACAGTTTCAGGTGTTATGTGGAATATGCGAATATCCCCAAAGTTTGGCGGGGTTGGGTGACATTTACGCTTCAAAGAACTAGACTAAATAGAAATTTCTGTGATATGGGAGAATGATTTTGAAGGGAAAAAAAGAAAAGAAAAGTAAAGATCAGGGGAAAAAGAAAAGCTTAATATAGAAGACGAGAACGCAGAAGACTGAGGGTATCTTCAAGCCAAATAGTTGGTTTGACCAAGGATTTTGACCAAAAAAATCTCGATATTATTATAACCTTTTAGTCACGACTCATATGGTCTACATTCCCACTTCAAACGGCGCGGTATCTTTTACCCACTTCACGTTCAAACAGTTAGAAATAAAATTACAACCAATCCTTTCATTTTTAAGCTTCATGGATGCGTATTACTGATAAGACGGTGATATATAATAATGCTGATGAAGTTAAGGGTCGACATTAGTAAAGTACTAGGAATTTGTGCATATATACCCCTTACATCTTCGTTATTTGTAAAATTACCTCCAAATATGTCAGTAAAATAAAGGAGGAGATACAATTTCTGAGATGTAAAATTCTTTCTTTAAATAAATACTAGTTCGCAGATGCACGCGATGCCTGCATTACATAGTAAACTTCTGCTTAAAAAAAATTATTTTTGATACCTTAACGATCAATACTAATATGAATAGATTTTTAAAAAATTATTGCCAAAAGTGATATAAAGTACTTACTATTAGAAAATGTGGGGAGGGGGTGAGGAGTTATCAATTAATGGATAGTAGTTATAGTGTTTTTAGATCTTTTCAATTTTGCCCTTCTAAGTAGCTTTATTGTATAATAAATTGTTGAAGACAATTGAATTTTCTTAAATCTTGACACACATTGGGGTAGAATCAAAAGTGTTACTTTTCTTAAATAATAATAATATATTTGCCCCCACTTGGTAATTCAAGTTTGCTTCAGGTTAATGCGAATTCTCTTTCCAGGACACAACAAAAATTAAAAATTCCAGAAAGCAAATCTAGAATTTTCCACCAATTCTCTGTAAAACAAGTTTATAAGATTGTAGCTTTTTTGAGAGACAAAGTTTTAAATAAGTGAGATTTGATGTCTGAAATCATAAACTATTTATAGGTTTGAAAAAGTGTCTTCAACAGTCATAAATTTTCAAAAAGCCACTTGGATAAAACAGTCATTTTTTTCAGCAATAAATAATAGCCATTTTTCAATAGTTAATTCTAACAAGCATTTGTCTGTCGATTTTTTCATAAGTTTGAAAATCAAAATAACAATAATAATAATAATAACTAAAATAATATATTCAAAAATATATAGTAAAAAGTTAAAGGATTTGAGCGGCAGTGGCAAGTGTGCAAAGTGCTAAGTGCGTCTAATAATCACGTCAAAATCACACATTATTTGTGCTATTCACACGCGGGCTTAAAAGTCTCTACTTTGACCCATTTAATTAAGGTCCAATAATTATTAAATGTTTTTAAACCTCTAAAAGAATGCTCAAATGTATGATGTGGGACTATCTTATTTTTATAAATAAATACTATCAATCCCCAACTTTGTTTGGAAAAACAAAATTTTAAAATTTAAATACTATTTATTTAAATAATCCGCAATATGTACAAAATGAAATAAATATACATATGTAGAGCTATCTTTTAATTTAAATCTTTATTTAGTACAAACACTTCAATGTTCTATTAAAGTTCTTAATTGCCTTAGCATTAAACTAATTACTCTTCATGATAAAACCGCAAAATGTCATACATACACTAATCTCTTATTTCGATGAGAATTAATATTTTAGCACTGTTATGACCCTGTGCTTATTCTTGGTTCATGAACTCTCTGAAGAGCAAACCCTTGGCTCTTGTAAGAAGCGACACCACTTCTAAGTTCAAATAGGTTAAAAGTCTACAGTGTGTTCTCCATTACTTTAAAACGCACAACATTAATGTATTACACTTTCATTAATAGTACAACTCATTTTCTTATTTCGTAATGGACAATAATGACTTTAGCTTTTATGGCTTAATGTGTCAATATCAAATGATCACTTTCGAAACTTGTTATTACACTTTTAAACCATTTAACTAGTTCAATTCTCGTAAATGGTCAGGTTACCATTCCTGGTGATCACAACTATAAAGTTTCAGCCCCATTTCACTTGATGTCATCTTTACTACCTCTCTTGCTGGAAGTTTTGTAAGTGGATCAACCAAGTTTTTATTTGTCTTAACATAAATAATTGTTATGAAACTATCTTATATCAATTGCCTCACATATTCATGTCTTAGAGTTGTGTCTAGACTTACCATTATAGATACAACCATAAGCCCTTAACAAAGTGGGTTAAATATCACAATAGATAGATATAAGAGGCATTGGACTAGGCCATAACTTAATGTCTAGCAATAAGTTTTTAATTCATTCAGCCTCTTTACTAGTTGCTGCTAGAGCAATAAACTCAGATTCCATGGTGGACAGTTGTATACATGTTTATTTCCTGCTCGACCAAAAAATTGCTCCTCCACCAAGTGTAAAACCCATTTTAAAAATGGACTGGTTGTTTGGTTGTCTCCTATACTAGTCATCTAACATGCATCGGTGTATCGTTCTAACGTAGTCAGTAATCATTATAGAACAAACAAAGATTTTTTATTTTCTTTAAATATCAAAAAATCTTAAAAAAGTTTTTCCAATGTTCTACACTTGGATTACTAGTGTATCTACTTAATTTACATATAGTAAATACAATATCAGGCCTAATACAATGTATAGCATACATTAAAGAACTAATTGTATTAGCATACTCAAGTTCTGCTATAGCTCTACCAAAACTAACAGTCACTTTGATACTGGGATCAAGTGTAATGTTAACTTCTTTAAAGCTAATATGATTAAATTTATTCAATGTTTTTTCAATATAATGTGATTGACTTAAAGAAAAACGCCCCACTATATTTTCTAACTTTAATCCTCAAAATAGTATCCACTGCTCCTAAATCTTTCATTTTAAACATAGAAGATAGATACTCTTTTGTCTCATTTATGCCAATCATGTTAGTGCTGATGTTATGGTCATAACCACTAATAAGTGATTAAAAAGGGAAACAGAGCATTAGCTTGGATGAACACATTCACTTGCCAACTTAAGGCGGCACAAACCCCCACGTCCGGTCTGCAAAATGACCTACGCTCACCGCCCATCTCATGACATGCCGGATGACCGTCCCTGCGGCCGATGCAAGAGGCGACGTAGGTCGGACCGTTGAGCCCCTTTCAAACCATCAGCTTACAAGCCCCTTAGTTGTCCACTAAGACACGAAAGAGCGACCAGTCGCCGCCCTCTAACCACTCGTTGCTTGGACGACGCAGAAGGCGGTGATGGCCGTCCACTCGGCCAACCATTCGCCCTAGAGATCCTTGGACGACGCGAAGGGCGGTGATGGTCGTCCACTCGGTCAACCATTCGCCCTAGAGATCCTTGGACGATGCGAAAGGCGGTGATGGTCGTCCACTCGGCCAACCCGTCACCCTAGAGATCCTTGGACGACGCGAAAGGCAGTGATGGTTGTTCACTCAGCCAACCATTCACCCTATAGATCCTTGGACGACGCAAAAAGCGGTGATGGTCGTCCACTCGGCCAACCCTTCACCCTAGAGATCCTTGGACGACGCGAAAGGTGGTGATAGTCATCCATTTGGCCGGCCATTCACCTTAGAGTCGTCCGCCACTATCCATTCCCCCAAGGGCCCAAAACACTAGACCGTCAGCCCCTCCTTGTTGTTTTACCCTCGAGGACGACGCCAAAGGCGGTGATGGTCGTCCCCTTTATCTAACTACTCTCTTGAGCAACTCGAGAAGCAATTCGAGCCGGCCACTTAGCCTTGACTCCCCCCTCTCGTTGCTCGTGGTCCCGCCACCTAAACGACGGCTATCTGAAGTCTACACCCGACAATCCATCTCTATCGCACTAAATGCACTGACAGCCCCCCTTTACTCCTCCATCCCTCACGGTATTTAAGGTACCTCAGACCCTTGCTACTGCAGACGCCACCAATCCCATCCCATTAATGGCGAATAGACAACGCTAACTTTTGGTCTGCTCATGATTTAACAACTATAAAGGCATGCTACTATGACGGGGGCATGCTACTGTGGCCGACGCATACAAGAGCTCGTCCAATCGTCTCCTGGCACGTGGAGCTATCTCTTAAAAGACAAGAATGCCCTCTAAACCCTAGGTACAAATAGCTGCAAGAACAGTGAATCAAGTAAGTGATCTCATCTCAGTGAATTCTCTCTACACATTTTTTCTCTTCTACTACTGACTTGACCGTCGGAGGGACCACCGGAGATTCTAACTCCGCCCCTATTTTCTGGGAAAGTTGATGAAATTTTCTTGCTTTGAATTGTGACGGGGACTTGTTTCATCCGTGGACCACCGCGTAATCCTGATCCAAGTAGAGATGTAGATTCTGGATCTGTGGATCTGAGGGGTTTATTTCACAAAGGAAATAAAACGCCAACGGGGATCAACTTACGAAGGAGGTGATCGCCAGAGCGGGTGAAATTTACAAGGAGAAGTCACGTGCTGGACCCTGAGACTAAGACGAAGTTTAGCCTAGAGGGTAGATCCGCAAACCTGATCTAGATTATTGTAGGTCTGAACTCGATTCTCTACCTCGCAATGTAGATCTAGCGTGGACGAGTTGTCATGCACGATCCGTCTTGGAACACCGTGTCGATAGATGACGTGGTGTTTTATAAATATAATGACGTTACTCGTCTTCACCTCTTTTAGCAGGATCGCTTCAGCCCACTTAGAGAAGTAGTCAGTGATCGCCAGAATAAACCCATCACCCTTGACGGACGGAGGAAAGATGGGACCCACAACGTCCATTCTCCATGTCTCGAATGGCCATGAAGTAGCTGAAGGATACAACTGTTCTGGAGGCTGATGCATATAGTTTGCGTGAATTTGACATGCGTGGCACTTTTGAGCGTACTCGATCGCGTCATTAACCATTGTTGGCCAAAAGTATCCCATTCTCCTGATACAATCATAGAGTTTAGGACCAGGTTGGTGCACGCCACATTCACCTCCATGTACTTCCCGAAGGACCTCTTCCGCCTCTTTGCTTGAAAGACATCGGAGCAGAAGGCCATCGTACTCGCGACGATATAACATCTGGGTCTCTGTGTCGTAGAAGAATCTTGGGGCTCTTCATCAGATCGACTCTCTTTCCTTCATGTCTTCTGGCAGAATACCATGCAGAACGTAGTCGATAATAGGAAAGTGCCAATCTCGGGGCTCTAATTTGGTCTGGGTGGTGTATACTTCTTTGGTAACCACCCCCTTGTCTCCATGTACTTCATCATATATTAGAATAAATAATTGATGAGTTCTGACTGTAACCAGCTGCTCAGTCTCGGGAGGTTGTGCCAATGATACCGCCAATGCCGCCAATGCATCCACGTAGGCATTTTGAAGGCGCGTGATATATTCAATGAAGAACTCTTCAAATGAGTCCGCCATCGCGATGGTTGCTTGATAATAGGGAACAGATCTAGATTTCTGACTTCGTAGTCACCACAGATCTGTTTGACTATCAGTTGTGAATCACCGTATGCTTCGAGATACTCGACCCCCAGCTCTTTGGTGAAATTAAGCCCGATAAGTAACGCGTTGTATTCAGCCACGTTATTGGAGCACGGCCCGGTGAGGGAGTAGGCTCGGGGCATGACATGTTTCCCCGAGGAAACCAAGATAACTCTGACTCTAGCGGAGATCTTAGAACATCCGGGGGCACTTGCCACTTTCGTAGCTCGAGAAGCTCCGTCAAAATACAACCACCAAATTTGTTGATGCGATGTAGTATTGACTTCGTGGGCTTCATTGGGTAGATCATCATATAACTTGGCTGTATCCGTCATCGGATTCGCTGCCAAGAGATCACAAATGGCTTGTCCCTTGACTGACTTCTGTTGTTAGAAGTGCAAGTCATACTGGGACAAGAGCAAGGCCCATTTCACCAATCACCAGCTCATAGAATAAGGTAAATTACAAGCGCCGGCAAAAAACAGAAAAAAGGGGGGTATACACAGTCAAAATCTATACAAGCGCGTGTCCCAAGCCGCCTATGTCGAGCCACCTCCATCATCGCTCCCGTCGTCATCATCGTCTTCGTCTTCATCATCGGAGTCCAGCCAGATTCCCCCACCATGGGCTTCGAGATCTTGCAAGACGTCAAGGCAATCTCGCACCCGAGAAGGATATGGAACGTCGAGAGGCAGTTCCGAAGTGGGGGGAAGTCGAGCCCTGAGGAAGTCGAACCCGACCTTGATAGCCATCGCCAGCTCCACTTTGCTGAGAGCACCTCGCCGGTAGCCATCAATGACCTCTCTCTTCCCAGCCTCAGAACTCATGAAGTTGAGTCGTGCCTCGAAGGCTCTGTCTTCCGATCGAGCTGCCTCATGTGCCACCCTCACGTCTCCCAGCTCGGCTCTCGCGCTCTGTAGAGATTGCCGGGTCGACGCTAGGTCAGCCTCAGCCGTCGACCGGGCTAGTTTCTCGCCCCCAAGTTCCTCTTCTAGAAGCTCAATTCTCCCCGCTCGAATCGACATCTCTACGCGACAGGACTCGTCAACGGCCCGGAGCTCGGCAACTTCCTCCGTTAGCTCCTCAATCACGGCCGCCTGGTTAGATCTGGGGGCTTAGAGATTAGAGATTGCGGCCTGTTTCGCTTCTAACTCTTGGGCCCTCCCCGCGTCGGCCTCTGCCCTCTCCGTCTCGAGAGCCCTCGTCCTCTTCTCTGCCTCCTCCCTGGCACCCCTCTCCTAGGCCAGCTCGACTTCTAAGTGGCCGTGTGCCCTGATCATCTCGTCCAAGCGGCCCACAAGCTCTTCAATGACGAGGGCCCCGCGCAGGTGATAACTCTGCACCGCGAGCCGTAGCCCCCTCGTCAGCACCTCCCTCAGGAAGTTCATGTCCTGAGGGAGCACAATCTGGTGGAGGGCGGTGAGCTGAGCTCGACCGGAAATGAATATCGAGTCGTCCTTTCGGAGAAAGTCCCCGGGGATGAACTTGTCAGTCTCAGCGGGGTCTTCTTTAGCTGAGTACCCCTCCTCCAACTCTCCTATGAGCTGGTCCCGTAGCTCCTTCCACCTGGCGCCGTCCACATCTCTGAGCCTGTGAGGGAAAGGAAGGGAGGGAGAAGCCCTCTCGGCCGAGCTGGAGGAGAGAGCCGCCTCAGTGGCCGTTTTCCCCGCTGGAGGCAGCTCGACGCCTGAACCCCCGACCAACTCAGAAAACTGCTCTGCTGCGTGACCTTCCTCAAAGAGCGGGACCTCTAGAGGAGGAGGGTCATAGACAACCTCGTCCCCGCCAGGGGGGATGTCATCCGTGGCAGGCATCCCTGCCGACAGACCCAGTGCTAGGGCTATCTCCTCGGCCTGCGGCTCGGCCGGGAGGGGGGCGTCGGCTTCAACAACTGCCGCTCCAGCAGCCTCCCCCGGGGCCGCCTTCTTCTTCTTCCTCTTCTTCTTTTCGGGAGCTGCGAGAGATCCCGACCCGGCCGCCATCACCGCGGCGACCATCCTAGTGTTTTTCCTCACAAACTCAACCTCTTCGATCGTCAGGGCCTTCCTCGCCCTCTTTACAGGCGGCCTAGGGACGGCCCCCACGGCCGACCCCGAAGCTTCTGGGGCCTTAGCCAGCCTAGGCGCAGCCTGCGCCAAATTGACTTCCCTCTCCCGGTCGGCGTCTGACGCCTGGACATGAGATAACCCGGCCACCCTCAACGAGGCATTGTCGAACAGGTTGCTGATGTCCCTGGAGTCGGCATAAGATTGGATTTTATCTAGATCCTCACGCTCCCCGTCCGAGAGAGGGAGCAGCTTCCAAGCGTCCTTCTTAATCTCTGGCCATGAAGGGCAGGAGAGGATAGGGTTCGCACCGAAGACCCACATGAACTTCTCCTTCCAGCGTTTGTTGGACTCTGGAAAGTGCACGAGTTTTTCGCCTAAATTCATGAAAAAGAAATGGGCATCCTTCTTGCTGGTCTTCACACCGACCAGGTGGCTAAACAGTTGGAGGGTAGGTTCAACCCCCAATCTATAGCAAATTACCAAGAACGCCATCATTATGGCGACGGCGTTGGGGGCAAGTTGCGTTGGGGAGACCCCCAATTGCTCGCAAATCCACCTCACCAGACTTGGAAGAGGTAAGTGAAGCCCATATTCCAAGTGGGCCAGATAAAGAGGAGCCTGATCGGCTCCGTGCGCGAAGACGGCGGAGCCCTCCCCCGGCAATGAGAGGGTGAAGGCTGCCGGGATATTGAACCGCCCAGGGAGAGCCTCCAAATCCTTGTTTGTCACCCTCGAGTGGAAAGAGGCTAAAAGGCCGAACCTGTCGACGGGAACAGAAGAGGAAGTAGCCATTAGAAGAGAGTTTCTTCGGAAAAAAGCTTGGAGAAGGGAGGTCGGATTTCAAATAGGATGAAGGTTCTGTAAACGAAGCTCGGAGGCACTCAAAAGGATACTTATAAGGCAAGCAACGGACACGTGGTGGATGATAAGCCGCCCCGCTGCTGTGTGGATCAACGGCTCAGGTCGAAGTTGGAATCAAAATCATCCCTCGAAAGACAGGCTGCCGCCTCTCGAAAACCCTAGCGCCTCAAAGCGTGGGAACCGATGTGACACTAACGGTTCAAGTACGACGACGTCGCCCACGATGACACGTCTCAATCACACTCCGCGCCATACCCTTTTAAATTTTAAAGAGTGAGTCGGTCGTGCCGGCCAGCCGCTAAACGCCAAACTAAGCCGACAACTCGACCCGTGCACAAGCGGTGCTTGGCCAACTCAGCCCTCGCTTAGGTCACACGGCTGGGAGTAGCCCTAAGTATGAGTAAAACAGACAAGAGTTGACAGCAAAACTCAGAGGAAAAATGAGACAGTATAAGAAACGGGATCGATTCTTTTATTACTCATTGAAGAAAGGGTACATGTACAAAAGAATATCCGAAAATAACATATAATACAAAAGGATGACGAAGCTCAAATGGTAGGGTCGCTGCCTCCCTCCTCTACTGAGCCAAGAGCTCCCTCCTCGCCAGTCGAGCTATCGGGTGACTGACTTAAAGCCGCTTCGCGATCCTCTCCGCCCATGTCGATCCGAACGTCATATCCGCCCTGGCTTTCTCTATGTCGGTGAGAACGTCTATGAGATCGGCAATGACGAGAGGATACCGAAGTCGACCCCGTGGCCCGGTCTGCCCTGCGGGCAGTTGCACCATTACGAAGTCGCTGCCTGCCTTGCATGCTAAGGCAACCTCGGTCTTTCCCATGGCGCCCTGGCGAAACTCTTGGACGATGTTAGGTCAGCCTCTCTCCAAGATGACCGCCTCGTAGACGGACGACTTCAGATAAGACATTTCATTCTCCGCTAAGCTCAAGGCCTTCTCAAGGTCAGCACACCTTTCACGAAGCCTCTCGTTAGCCATCTGCTCTTCCTCCAGTTGAGACTTGGCTCGGTCGACGACTTGCTTCTCGAGGGCGACCTGCGTCAAAGCTAAGTCGCGCTCCCACAAGGCCTCAGCGGTCGAGCCAGAAGACCTGACCCCCTCATCGAGCTGATGAAGCCTCCTCTTGAGACGCTGGATCTCGACCGACTTCCTTTCGTCGGAGGCCTTAAGCTCGGCGAGCAGATGTTCCTTCACCTCCATCTCCCTCCGCTAGTTATCGAGCTCGGCCTGCTTCGCCGACAGCTCACCCACAACCCGATCTAGCTCGGCGTTCTCAGCCTGATCCTTCCCCGCTCTGTCCTTTCTGAGCGTCTCATAAGCATGATGGCCCCGAGCCAGTCGGCTGAACAGTTCTTTCTCTACGAGGCATCCCCGGATCAAGTAGCTGCGGAGGATCACGTGCAAGCCTACATCAGGGATTCCCCTCAGGAGGTCCTCGTCATTGGGGAGACTAAACTATTCCACAGCCCTTCCCTGGTCGCAGCGGGACTCAAACACTGACGAGCGGACGTCCAAGCCTTTAGCAGCGATGAAACGATGTGCTCGATCCGGCTCTTCATCACGATTCCTGCTAGGAGGGAGTCTCCCAATCATTAAGTCTTTTGTCCTAGCCCATGCCTCCACTTCCGACTCAGCCAGGTAGAAGGAAGTAGGCCACCCCGCTGGGTCAGGGATCCGCTCTCTCCCCCCGACCGGCTCCTTCCCGGGGCGACGAGACTCCCCCCTGTCCCGAACGCTTGCCTCCGCTTCCGCTCGGGCCTAAGGCCGGCTGGGAGCCGGCTCGGGGGCATCTCCCCTTTCCTCACCGGACGGCTCGGGTGGTAGCTCGTCATCCGTGTCGTCCGACTCCACCTCCATTGGGGCTTCGACCCCCGCGCCACGTAGTCGGGCCCCTCTCGGACCGCTTGAGGTCTTTTTCTTCATCCTCCTATAGAAACCCCGCACGACGCCAGCCGACACGTTCCCAGCTGCGGCTGGAGATTGCGGAGCATCTGACGGCCCTCCCGGGGTCGGCTCCACTCGAGGCCTTTTAGTCTGCCTCTCCAACGGCCTCTCTTCGGACTCCTCGGACGACTCATCAGCAGGGGCTGCCTCAGCAGCAGATGCCAACCCTACCTTCCCACCAAGTGTCAGGTTGGTAGCCCGTGTCTCATCCCGGTCGGTGGGAGGCACGGGCGCAATCCCATGCAATCTTAAGACCGACTTGTCCAGGAGGACCGCCATCACGCGCGGCCCAGTATATGAAGTAACCAACTCGAACTCACGCCACTCTTCGGTCGACAAAGGCCTGGGATCCAGGGCCCCTTTCCTGATCTCCGGCCAGTTCGAGCAACCGAGGTTCGAGTCGTCTCCCTCGACCCAGACGAACTTCTCTTTCCACCCCTTGTATGACGAGGGGATGTCAAGAACTATCTTGAAGTCGCCCGTCGTCTGAAGGTGGAAGTGAGTGGCCTTGTGGACCGAAACGCTCACCAATCGACTCAGTACGTTTATTGAGGGCGGGATCCCCAGCCAAGAATAGATGACGACGAAGCCCACCAGCATAGCGATGGAGTTAGGCGTCATTTGCATTGGGGACACCCCCAGAGCTTCAAATACCTTTCGGAGGAAAGGGTGTAGAGGCAGTCTCAGTCCACATTCTAAATGTCTGATATACAAGGGGGATTTCCCCTCGCCGTGGTTGTATACCACCGCAGATCTCACCGGCGCTGTCAGTGTAAACTCCTTCGGAATGTCGAATTTCGAGTGCAACAACCGCATCTGCTGCGCGGTCACCTTTGAACGGAACTCTTCAAGCTGAGTCAAGCGTTCGGAATCCATGGGAGAAAAATGAGGAATCGTCAGAAAATCGCCGGAAAATCTGAGTTTTAGAAATGTGCCAAATGAGAGCGTACCGCTTCCCCTTCCAGAACTTTATAGGGACTAGTCAGTCCCCCGATCTTCTCCACCTGTCCCACATCCAACGATGGGGATTATTTTGCTCGAAGCGCGAGGCGCTGGGCGCAGGAAACAAAGTGCTAGTTATTTAAGAACAGCTGCTTACATCAGCCACGTTCCTCTCAAAGGAACCTTCGAGACCCGCTCGACATAGACAGACCGCGCCGCCCACACCGCCTCGGGGCCGACTCATCGCCCCTATAGGCGCTCGACACCTTTGTCTCGCCCGCAGAATCGTCCCCCCTTTGGGGCCGTCTCGCCATCATCCAGGGCAACTGACACACCCGCCACCCTGTCCTAAGGTTCAACGCGCGGCCGGCCCCACTGAGCCGTCCTGCCTAAAGGACGACTCGTGGGACCACAATACCCCAAGAGCTTAGAGCGCCCGAGCCAGACTCTAGCCCGACACAAGGGATGTGCTTGGGGTCGGCGCCCAACACAATGGTCTGGAGCCTTACCCAGCGAAAGCAGCCGGCCAGCGTCCGTAGCCCTATCGTGCTAAATTCGACCCACACCCGATCCTAGTCCCTAGCGCCACTCAGACATGAAGTGCGTAAAAGATTAAAAAGGCGAAATAAACTAAAAGGCATCAAAGATGATGATATGAGGCCAAACGATAATTTTATTCAACAAATAGTGTCACATTACAGAAGCCGAACCAGGCAGCATTAAAATTCTGAGTACATTATATCCTACACTCATATAACCCACAACGAGGACGCCACAGGCAATCGGCGGACAGTCCAGCTTCGCCTCGGCGACTCCAAGCGACTCTAGCCGAAACACCTCAAGCAAACCCGTGGAAGATGGGGATATTATTATGGTTAACCAACAGCCTTCAACAAGATCGTCGGTTCACCATGATAAC
>JBAKGM010081151.1:0-13003 GCA_037177215.1 Asparagus racemosus | reverse complement strand
TGTTTATTACACTCTTGCTGAT
Organism: Asparagus racemosus; assembly: GCA_037177215.1. NCBI lineage: Eukaryota > Viridiplantae > Streptophyta > Magnoliopsida > Asparagales > Asparagaceae > Asparagus > Asparagus racemosus. The sequence continues at coordinate 12,981 of JBAKGM010081151.1, read as the reverse complement.
CGTGACTGTGATTGTGAGACCTGTGATTTTTATGATTATATTGCTTGACGCTTGGCGTATTAGGTTGAGGAGAAAAGTTTTTATTTTATACTCCCCGATCTAATACGTCACGGGCTTGTTCGCGTCCCGTTTCCGTGTATTTTGGGAAGCGAGGCGTGACACTAACCCTTCACCACTTCTTTTCTATTTATAGCCTTCAAAGGGGGGTTGGTGAAATAGTAATCGGGCTGGTAAAATAGTGTTAGGGTTGGTGAAATAGTGTTGAGAGTTGGTGTAATAGTAATAGAGTTGGTAGGTTTTGGATTCATATCCAAAGTCAAAAAAAAACAAATCTCCACCTTGACTTTGAATATGAAAATTTTCTCTTCACTCTTACTGTCTCGCCAAAAGCGCCTTATGGGCTTAACTTTCACTTTGTTGAATTCCAACTAATTAGAGACAATGCTCGAACTTGTGTGAAGGTATGGGTTTCGTCATCATATCTACTGGATTATGTGCAGTACCAATTTTCTCAATCTTAATGACTATACTTTCTCTGATAAAATAATACCTGACATCTATATGTTTGGTTCTTTCATGATACATCTGATGCTTCATCAAATGTATAGCACTTTGGCTGTCACAATATACTGTAGTAACATCTTGGTGTAAGTCGAGATCTTCAACCGAACCTCTCAACTAAATGGCTTCTTTCACTGTTTCTGTCACTGTCATATACTCTGCCTCTGTGGTAGACAAAACAATTGTCGACTGTAGAGTCGCCTTCCAACTAATGGCACTACTTGAAAGAGTGATACATAACCTGTCAGGGATCATCTCTTATCTAAATTGCCCGCATATTCTGAATCAGAATAGCTAAGTATTTTGCAATCTTAATTTGTGTTCCTGCCAAAATATAAACTAATATTAGCAGATCTTCTCAAATATCTAAGTACCCATTTCACAGCTTGCCAATGGGCATTTCCAGGCTTATCCATATACAGACTCACAACACTAACTGCATATGAAATATCTGGACGGGTGCAGACCATAACATACATAATGCTTCTAACTGTGCTGGCGTAAGGAACGCAAGACATATACTGCTCCTGCTCTTCAGTCTGAGGTGACAAATTTGCTGAAAGACGAAAATGAGCAGCAAGCAGAGTCTTCACAGGCTTGGCATCAAGCATGCCAAATCTCTCCAACACCTTCTTGATGTATTTCTTCTGAAATAGAAATAAACTTCCTTCTCGTCTGTTCATGTGCATCTCCATTCCCAAAAACTTCTTCGCTACTCCCAAGTCGTTCATCTCAAACTCATGCTTGAGTTGAGATTTCAACTCGTTGATTTCTGACATATCTAAAAATATATCAAACATGTATCTCCTCATAATGCAGCCTAAAAATTAGATATGATACCCTTAATCTTTAAGCAACTGCCATGTGTCGTCTCAATCCTCAGTCAATTTGCAGGTTTACAGAAAAGCAGATAATTATGGCCTAGGTATCCACATAGGTCCACGTTCTTTAGTACTAAGGCCTTTTGGTATTGAAATCCATTTGATTATTTTAATCCTATATCTCATATGACAGCTCATAGAAACACGTCATATTTCCCCACACAATGGCCATATAAAATAATAAATTCATTTGGGAATAGGATTAAAACAACCAAGATTATTGCCCTTAACAAAAGAAGGTTGAAACCTTTTATATTTTCTAGAATATGAATAATCAAGTCAAATTTTAACTTTTACAAATCGATGATTGCAAAGAACCATGTTAAGACCTATTGAGCCTAAGGAAATATTCTTCATAGCCTCTTCCAAATCAGTAATTTTTTATTTTAGTTGTTCATTTTTAGAAATAATTGTTGTGTATCGAGTTTCAAACATAATTTGTTTGGATGACAAATCACAATATAACTTATTTATCTTAGCAACATGTTTTCCTTTATCACTTTGATGGTTTTCAAGTTGCTTAGATAAACAAGAAACTTATTTTTGTAATTTAGGACATTGTAAACAGTCAAAAGAGGTTGGATCAACTGAATTCAAATTTACAGAAGAAATTTTAACTTTCTTTAATAAAAGTTTATTTTTTTCTTCAAGTTTGCATTCTTCTTTTTAGTTTCTTCATATTTATGAGCAGCATTTTCCAAATGAATAAACATCTCTTTATACTTAGAAATAAAGGTCATCATAAGAAGGATATACCTCTTCATTCAAATACTCACCATTAGAACCACTTGAGTTACTCTGATCTGAATTTAAAAACAAGTGCCTCTTCCCATAAGATACTTATTCCCTTATTTGTCATCTTCACTTGTCTTAACTTCAGACTCATCCTCATCTGTTGTATCCCAGGTTATAACTTTGAGACTTTTGCCCTCTTTCTTCCTTTCCTTTATGTTCAAAGGCATCGATTATTGTAGTGACCTAGTTTCCTGTAACGATAGCAGATAGGTTCAGTTTCAAAATCACTTGAGGAACTATTGTTTACCTATTTAATAAATTGGTTCCATCTTTTTTGAAGATATTTCTGTCATTTCGTTGACTTCAGAAAAGATTTGAAATTTGAACCCTTTTGCAACAAGTGCAAATTGATCATCTTCTTCTTCTGAACTTGGGTCTAACTCCATCTTCTTCTTTGATCTAGATTTCTCCTTCTTTGATGGTAAGGCTAATGACTTCTTCTTCGAATCATCTTCGGAGGTATCTTCTCTCTCTTTCAGTTGGACTTCATACATGATGAGATTGCCATAAGATCATCAACTGCAGAAAAATTTTAAACTTCTTCTATTGCCTTTACCTTTGGTTTCCAATCCCGTGATAGACAGTGAAATATTTTTCTGCATAACTCCTTGTTGTCATACTCATTTCCTAATGCTTTTGATTTATTCACGATATCGGTGAATCATGTAAACATCTCCTGAATGCTCTCCGATGCCTTCTTTTTGAAATTTCCATATTTACTCACCAGCATTAAGAGCTTTACCTCCTTAACCAGCAAAGTTCCTTCTTCCGTAACTTCAAGTATTTTCTAAATTTCCTGTGAAGTGGTACAATTAAAAACATAGTTAATTTCTTCAGTAGTAAGAGAGTAATGTAAAGCATTCATGGCTTTTAGATTATGAGAATGAATTTGGTTATCCTGTGGAGTCCACTTATCCTTAGCTAGAACAACTATAACACCATCTACCTTAGTAGTAGTTTGCTTACACTCATGTTCTACACTTTCCCAAACATTGAAGCTAGTGGACAATAGAAAAATTTGCATATGTGCTTTCCAATATGTGTAATTGGTGCTATAAAAAAGTGGGGGTCAGTTGACAGCGTCTCCTTTAAGAAAAGCTATAGTGGTGGTAAGGCTTGATGTCTCTATCCTAGGTTGTGATACCTAAAGATGAGTAACGAGGCTCCGATACCACTTGTTGGAACTGGGATGCAAGTCTAGAGGAAGGTGAATAGGATTGCTATAATTTTTTGACTAAACTCATAATATGCAGCAGAAATAATATGTGAGAAACTAAAAGCAAACTAACGTAGGAACACACAAGATTTTTATAGTGGTTCGGATCAAAATCCTACGTTCACTCTTCCATCTCGCGAAAGGCCTTCTTCATTATGATTGGAGTTCTCCCAAATCACAACCTGATTTGGTAGGCTTTACAGACAGGACCTTAGAATCTACTTGAAACCAGTCGACAAACCTAACTTTTCACAATGATCAGAAGAAACCTAGCTCTAGCTAGACACCCTCAATTCACCTGGCTTGAGTACACCAACTCTCAATTACGCCGACTTGAGTATGTCGTCAAACTTAGAAGTTTGAAATACAAAACCAACCCAAAAATAGTTAAAGCATAATTAGAAAAATCTTATAGCCCTTTTAACAAACCACCCTTCAAATCAATAATGATGAAGATCCGTGAAGAAGCGATATTGAATTTGAACGTAAAGGGCACTTCTCCTCACTGAAAAAAAAATCTCCGATGTTAAACGCGATGAGAAGAAGATGAACGAGGCTCCAGGGTTGAATTCTCATATCAAACTCTCTCACAAATCCTAGTTACCTTTTATCTTATTGTTGTCAATTCTCCTTCTCAATTCCCCTTTAAATAGGTCTTGAAAACATGGAAAAGAGATTCTCCAATTAGAGTTCCAATAGAATTCCAAAACTATTAATGAACGGCTGAAATTGAATCTTGAAATCTTTCAAAAACTACCAAATCGCGTCCAAACCATCGATGGTGAGGTACGATCATCGATGGTCCATTGATGATCATTGATGGTTGATTGTAGTTTGTCGATTATGCAAATTCTGAATTCTGGATTTCTGCGATTGTTGACTGTAGTCCATCGATGGTCCTTGCGATCAATTGAAGGTTGACTGTAGACCATCCATAGTTCGAAATTTGGTTTATGTTTCTCCAATTCTTTCCTATAGTCCATCGATGACTTGACTTAACCATCGATGGTGCCTCATAACCATCGATGGTTCAAAGGCTGAAATCAACATTCATGTTGCTTTTTGCATCGTTTTGAACCCCAACTTGTTCGTACATATTTATAACTGAAACATATCATCTCACAAACATATCAATAACAAATGAGAGTTTGTTATTAATCAAATAAGAGATATTGCAAGAACAACGTTTTACCCGAAAAATGTTCTAACACATTTGATGCACCCTAGAGCGCTGCCTCATTGTCCTAGCCACCGCGAACCACGTTAGCATGTCCTTCATAATTATCGCACTTACATTGCCACTCCCAACCTTTTCCGCACATCACAAATCCCGTGTCCTTAAACCCCCTTCCTCACTCATTGACCCACGCCACCTCTTCCTCACTCATTGACCCACGCCATAGTGTTTCCCTCCCTTTTTCTCCCCCAAATTTATCCGTAGATTTCTTTAGTGATGATTTTTTTCATTAACTATTAAAATTTTAACATTTGATTGGATAATAAAATTAGGAAAATAAAATAAAATGTAGGGCAATTTAAACTATATACTAATATAACAAACCTCTCTTATTTAAAGAAAATTCTCTCCACTTAGGTGGTAATTGGAGAGTCTAATTTTCTTAACCAATTTCAAGGGCTAGGATGTGGCCACATAGAATTCGACTATTATCTAAATAATGACTATTGTCTTGAAAACCACTAATATGAAAATAACTATTATGAATGTGAAAATCATATGACTAAGGAAATTGGGTCCTCTCCAATTACCACCTAACTGGAGAGGGTCTAAATCCAAGTAACAAACCTTTGGTTGCCACTAAGCTTCTTCTTTAGGATTTGACTATTTTTTTCTTTTATATTAGATATTCATTTATTTTCTTTTTCCTTCATCTCCTCTACTTTGCATGTTTTCTTCATTTCTAACTTTCATGCCATTACTCATCCATTTCCGAATTATTTATGTCTTATGCCTTTTTTTATGCATTCTCTCTTTAGTTTGTTGGAAACAACTACTCTTTTGTATTGACAAATTTATTTTACTTTTTTCTACAATAAAATATTTTTATATAATTTATCTAAGTTCTCATTATGAAAAACTAGTATGATCTTATCTAATCCGTTTTTTTAATTATTATTTTAATAATATTTTTAACTTATAGTTTAACTTGAGAGTGAAAGCAATAACAACTATTAAAATCATAATATTGCAATATAAATTTTACAACAACAACGTAATCACAAATCTTTTGCATTTGCAAAAAAAAATCAATTTAGTGGTATATATTGAAAACTCATTAAATTAATTTATCTATATACTAAAACAATTGGTAATGTACTGTAGCTACTATTCATAGCTACAAAGCACACCCATTTTTATATGTAAAAGTTGAAAATGTGTAATAGAAGAGCATGTGGCTCAGTTGGCACGACACTTGATAGAGGGCTAAAATACTAGATTAACCTATAAAGTGACACTCATTTTCCAATAAAACCTAAAAATTGATGCTGGCGATAAAAAATCTAAAAATTAACATAATTAACCATTAAAATCTACTCTGGCCGCCATATTTTTAATTTAAGAAGAAACATTATGGATTTTTCATATATACCCCTCAAATATTTCACACTTACAGATTTTCCCTCCAAAATTTAAAATATTTGTCAAAAAAACCCAACTCTCTTCCTCCATCTCCCTCTCCGCCCACCATCTCCTTAATCCTCCTCTCCTCCCTTCCCACTCCCTCTCGTCTTTCCACCTCTTAAGGATCTTCACCCTCACCTCCTTCTCTCCCTCCTTCTCCATCCTTACCTCTCTTCTTAATCTTTCTCTCATTTCTCATCTCACTTTCCTCCTCTCCTTCCCTCCTCCTCTCCCTTCCTCTCTCTCCTTTCTCCCAACAAACATTTACGATAAGTGAAGGAGGGAGTGGAGAAATGGGAAGAAAATAAAGAGGAGAGAAGGGAAGAAGGAAAGTTAGGAGAGTGAGGAGAGAGGTTGAGAAGATGGACAATATAAGTAAGGAGAGAGAGAGAGATGAATTTTTTTTTTGCAAATTTAGAGAGAGAGAGAGAGAGAGAGAGTTGAATTTTTATGGATTTCTTTGCAAATATTTAAATTTGGAAGGTAAATCTGTAAGTGTGGAATATTTGAGGGGTATTATATACCAAAATACTTAATTTTATTGCGGAAATTAATAATCTAGCATCCGGAGTAAGCCTTACTAGTTAAATATGTCAATTTTTAAGTCATATTGTCGCCTACATCAGTTTGTAGGCCTTATTAAAAAATGAATGTCACTTTATAGGATAATCTAATATTTTAGCACTTAATTGAGAAGGAGAGGCCTGTGGTTTGATCCCACTCCTTTTTCTATTAAAAAAAACTTCGTTATTATACAACACAAAGTTTTCGTCCTTACTTTGGAATCCACCTACTTAAACAAAAGTTCTTTTGCTATATTAGTCCCAAACATCTTTAATATTTTGAAATTAATTCCTCAAATCATTGAAATTGCTATTTGGGAATTTTTCTTCTTTTACATATAAACCCACAAGTGTACTCTTTTGTTATGAAACCTACCCACTTAAAAAAAGGTTTTGTTTATTTAGTCCCTTAAATCTCTCAATTTGAAATTAATCCCCCAAATTATTAAAATTGTTATTAGGTCATACAAACCTTACTAATTTTGAATTAGTCCCTCAAATCATTAAAATAATTATGAAGTCCCTCAATTCTTAAGTTAATTAGCCTCTCTATTCAATGATAGAAGCAACAAGTAGAGAGATTAATTGAAAAGATTATGACAATTAAGGGACATAATAGCAATTTCAATGATTTATGGGACTAATTTCAAAATAACTTCAAAGTTTGGGGATCCAATAGAAATTTTGAAGATTTGAGGGACAAAATCAAAATATAAAAGATTCAAAGGAGAAATATCAAAAAGACTAAAAAAAGTTCTTTCTAGCTATAAACACAAAGTTTTATTCCCATTTGTTTTTGAACTCACATACTTCGAGAATAACTCTCAGAGACAAAATAGTTCACCCAAAGTTTTATCCAATCAATACTATACTAATAAAGAAAAAACGTGCTTGTATGTTTCTCCCACTTGGCAAATTCTCAAAGCTCTAATAGCTAATAACTAATAATTCTTTTTTCACCTTCTCATCTTAATCCACTACCCTCCACATCTTTTAAATTCTTTTTTTTCCTTCAATTTTAATTTCCTATAAATTATTCATTTTGCTTTCTCATTAATAAAAATCTTATTTGTATCCTATCTCTTTATCGAAAAGTCTAATATACATATAAGAATCTGAATTTAATCCTGTGTGTTGCACAAGAACTAGTTTAATTTTAAACTCATTCACTTCCTAAAATGTTTTTGGCTACTAAACTCAGATTTTACCCACATCAATTTTTAAACCAACCCACTTTTTTAGAGTACTCTACTGAATTAATTTTAGACCAACCCACTTTTTTAAATTACCTTAGATCTAACCTACTTAAAAGAAATAATTTGAACATGTTTTATATATTAGCCGTCCGACATCAATGTAAGTTGCTATCTTTTATTTTTAACTTCCTTTATTTTTGTTAAAATGGATACATTTAATTTTAAACCAAATGGTTAAACTATTATTTTTTTTATTTTTCACGTTAATATCACAGCAATGGCGTGGGTCAATTTTTCTCATAAGGGCATGTTTGGCAAGCAGAAAGTAAATAAAAAGTGAAAAAAAGTATTTTCTCATGAAGGTACTTTCTTATGTTTTTCTATTTTGCAAAATCTTGTTTGGATGTTAGAAAGTAAAACGAGAGAAAGCTGAGGTGGCAGTTGATGTGTCACTTACTTTTTTCTTATTCTAGTTGTGTTGATGCACATATACTTAACAGTGAGATTTAGAGCTAATTTTAAAGAGCTTAGTGTCCCTTGATCCCTTTGATGGCTGATCCCCTGATAGGAAGAGAGTCCTACACATATGCAATACATTAGAGAATCAGAGTTGGGTTCTCTAGTGATTTCTCTGATGATCAAGTTAGTTATGATCTGAAGGGAATCAAGGAACTAATATAGTTCTCTCTAAGTGTGTAGAAATTATGTATTTTTCGTCAGTAGGCGATGTGCCTATTTATATAGAGCTGACAAGGGTATTTATGTAATCTTGGATGAGTCCATGCAGTTGACTTAGTCAACTGATGCCTTTACAAGTGTCGACTATAGGTGGTATGAGTCACCTTTGTAATTAATGCGATGGTGACAGGGAGAGTAAGGTGCTGACACGGTCCGACAAGTCATTAAGACTTTTGGCGAGGTTGTAATGATGACTCCAGCCGTGCATTTAATGTGATGGTGATTGTCTGTCGATGAGGGGTTCGAGAATGACCATGTTTCACCTCAGCTTTGTCAGAGGTTTGATAAAAGACGCCTTTTGATTCAGCCACTTTAGATTGAGAGCTTTTTGACTCAATCTTACAAGGTGCGGGGTTGGCCTTAATAGTAGGGTCCAAGTGAGGACGCCTTTCGACTCAGCCCTTCTTGGGAAGGGTCGAGTGATGACGTTATTTGACTCATCAAGCATAGAGCTGAGTCGATTTATTGTATATTCTGCTTGAGACACATGTCAACTAGTTGAATGTGATTAACACTTGTTTATGTTTATGGCACAATAGATACCAAGGTTTTGGGTATGTGCCTTGGGTTTATTCATGAAGATGATACCAAGGTCTTTGAGTTGAAAACGATCAAGTTAATGACGTGGCTTGATTTTATCCTGAAAGGGTACCAAGATATTATGCTGGAGCCGACCAAGTTAGGGATGACTCGACTTCATGCCTTGGGCTTACTCTGAAAGGATACCAAGGTCTTTGGTTGCCTTGGGTTTATTCATGAAAATGACACCAAGGTCTTGTGTACGTGCCTTGGGCTTATTCATGAGAATGACGCCAAGGTCTTAGAGTCGATGATGACGAGTTGGAGACAACTCGGCTTCACACCTTGGTTTACTCTGAAAGTACACTAAGGTCTTTGGTTGCCTTGGGTTTATCCATAGAAATGACACCAAGGTCTTGGGTACGTGTCTTGGCCTAATTCATGAGAATGATGCCAAAGTCTTAGAGTCAATGACGATCAAGTTGGAGACGACTCGACTTCATACCTTGGTTTTACTCAAAGGATACCAAAGTCTTTGGTTGCCTTGGGTTTATTCATGCAAATGACACCAAGATCTTGGGTACGTGCCTTAGGCTTATTCATAAGAATGACGCAAAGGTTTTAGCGTCGATGATGATTGAGTTGGAGATGACTTGACTTCAGCCTTGGTTTTACTCCGAAAGAATACCAAGGCCTTTGGTTGCCTTGGGTTTATTCATGGAAATGACACCAAGGTAATGGGTATATGCCTTGGGCTTATTCATGAAGATGATGCCAAGGTCATTGAGTTGAAGATGATCGAGTTGATGGCGTGCCTTGCTTTTATCCCAAAAGGGTACCGAGATCTTACGTTGGAGCCGACTGAGTTGGAGACATGCCTTGGTTTTATTCAGAAAGGATATCAAAGTCTTATGCAACTTGACTTTGTGCCTTGGATTTACTTCAAAACGACACCAAGGTCTTGGGTACGTGCCTTGGGCATATTCATGAGAATGATGCCAAGGTCTTAGAGTCGATGACGACTGAGTTGGAGACGGCTCGGCTTCATGCCTTAGTTTTACTCTGAATGGATATTAAGGTCTTTGGTTGCCTTGGGTTTATTCATGAAAATGACACCAAGGTCTTGGGTACGTGCCTTGGGCTTGTTCACGAGAATGACGCCATGGTCTTAGAGTCGATGACGATCAAGTTAGAGACGACTTAGCTTCACACCTTAGTTTTAGTTTTACTATGAAAGGATACCAAGGTCTTTAGTTGCCTTAGGTATTTTCATGAAAATAACACCAAGGTCTTGGGTTTGTCCCTTGGGTTTATTCATAAAGATATACCAAGGTCATTGAGTCTTCATTGCCGAGTCAATGAAAATTGAGTGGCAAGAACATTTATTTAGCTTTGCTCTTTAACTTTTGGTAGAATTTCTTGACTGCCATAACATTTAAGTGGCAGTGGCAGCTTCTAATTTTGAGGTCTGAAGATAGGGGATAGACTATTTTCTCAAAAAGAGATGAAGAGGCCCGGTGGTGGGCATCAAACTATTGATGTACTGATGCTTAACAGCGAGATTTAGGGCTAATTTTGAAGAGCTTAGGGTCCCTTGATCTCCTTTGATAGCTGATCCCCTAATAGTAAGAGAGTCCTGCACATATGCAACACGTTAGGGGATCGGACTTGGATTCTCCGATGATTCCTCCGATGATCAAGTTAGTTATGATCTAAAGGGGGTTAAGAAACTAATATAGGTCTCTCTAAGTGTGCAGAAATTGTGTACTTTTGGTCAGTAAATGATTTGCCTATTTATACCAAATTAACGAGGGTATTTATGTAATCTTTGCCGAGTCCATGCAGTCGGCTTAGTCAACTGATACCTTTACAGGTGTCGGTTGTGAGTGGTATGAATCACCATCATATTAAATGCACGGCCGGAGTCATCATTAGACCCTCGCTAAAAGTCTTAATGACTCATAGGACCTTGTCAGCGCCTTACTCCCCCTGTCACTATCGCATTAATTATAAAGGTGACTCTTACCACCCACAGTCAACACTTGTAAAGGTATCAGCTGACTAAGCCGATTGCATGTACTCGGCCAAGATTACATAAATACCCTCGTCATCTCGGTCGCCTACTGCTCAAAGGTATGCAATTTTTGCATACTTAGAAAGAACTATATTGGTTCCTTGATCCCCTTCAGATTATAAATAACTTGATCGTCGTAGGAATCACCGAAGAATCAACCTTGGTCCTCTAACAGGCTGCATATGTGCAGGACTCTCTTTCTATCAGGGAATCGGCCATCAAAGGAGATCAAGGGACCCCAAGCTCTTGAAATCAGCCCTAAATCCTGCTGTTAAGCATCTGTGCATCGATAAGTTTGGCTATCACAGAAAGTAATAGTAGAAAGTGGGCAAGTAAAATTAAAATGATACATAAATAATCTAAAAATATATTCTATTTCTCCTCTTAAGTGAAATGGGCTAACATGCCGATGTATCACTCTTTACTTTCCAATCACTTTCCATTCACTTGTCAAATGACAAACGAGATAAATATTGAAAGTTGAGCCACTTTCTAATTTTTGGTGCACTTTCCATTTACTTCCTAGTTGCCAAACATGACCTTATGACGTGTTTGACGACTGGAAGTAAAAAAGCAAGTAGAAAAATAATGAGAAAATAGTTTCACGAAAAAGTATTTTCTTTTTATTTTCTATTTGGCGTTTTTTATTTGGATGATGAAGAATAAAAATGTGGAAAATGAATGTGACAGTTGACACTTTATTTATGTTTGCTGTTTGATTTCTACGGAAAAAGAATAATGAAAAAATAAATCCTTTTAAACAAAAAAAAATTGTTTCTAGCATGTAGAAAGCAATAATAATAATTCACATATAGTTGTCATGCTGACCTCATCCCACTAATTGAACTCTAGGCTTTACACGATCTTGTTATCTACCGAATAATTACCTGAAAACTATAATGTTTTATACTCAACGCATTGAACTTGAGTACAGCATGTAAAAATAAAAATTTCCTTGTACCATTGATACATTGAGCACGAATAATAATGCGGCAATGGTAGTCTTCTTTACCGCACTACCATAATTATACGTCAAAAATACAAGCTGGTCTAGTGTAGACGAACCAAGAAAACCTATTAATTGCGAACAAACATCATGTAATATCACCCAATTACGAATAGACCTCCTATATTTATTTTTGTGTGACGTGGCAGTCATTTATTATGCTAGGGATATTTTGATCAAATCAATATCCTTCCTTAATTAAAAAAGGGCAGATTTGGAAAAATAAACCGAAAGATAAAAACCGAAGAGAAGTTATGGTGTTTCTCCAAATCAAGAGCAACGGAAAAAAGGAAAAGGCAGGTTCAGCTTCGCAAGGAAGAAACCAGAACTCCCTCACCATCGTTGCGAGTGATTCTAACTCCAAGGTCAATCCCCTTCCCCCCATCGCAAGAGTCATACCCCAGGTCTAGCGCCACCTTTTCTCCCTCCTGTAATGAACACCACACCTCAAAGTCCACCACTGTCCTCTCACTCCTGCCGCAAGCGCCAAACACTACATCAATGGAGAACCTGATGGTGTAGAGGGTCAGGGTGCAATAATTGGAGATATATTTCTACATATGGCTTAGAATACGATGGTCCAGCAACGTGTATTCCAAAGTTTACATGTGATTTATGGGGTAAATGAGAAAATTAACCCTCCAACCCATGTGCAAGTAGTGTTTCTTTGAATATATGAATGAGAACAAGTCACATCAGTACTAAGGACAAAAAATGGTCCTTACCAAGGATACCCATGTTCCTCTCTCTCCCTCTCTTATACACACACACATACATATATATGTATACAT
>JBAKGM010081121.1:0-13005 GCA_037177215.1 Asparagus racemosus | reverse complement strand
ATGTGAAGTGGGAAAACTAATAGCAATGTTGATGAAAGCTCAATGATTTGGTAGACTAATTTCATAATATTAAAGGTTTTAAGGGACTGATATTAGAAAAATATCATTTTGTAATTATTTCAAATGAACAAGTAGAGCAAAAATATTACGATAAAGAATATATAAGAGCACATTTTATTAAGCTTGTCGTACTATTGTATTTGTGAATTTAGTAAATGTATATGAGCAAGAAAACACACTCTACATATCACTACATTTACTTGTTTATTGTTGATACATTTAGGGACTAATATATTTCAATACTTTGTTTGACAGCATTTATGTTTGCATGGATGCAAGTCTTTCAAAGAGTATCACTTTAAGAACTTATTCATTTCCACACCAAGTTAAATAAGTGTAGTTGCATATTTGAGTAGAGTACAACAAGTAACTGAGTACTTAGAGCTATCTCATTATTATACTAACCTCTAAAGGAAAATCCTTAGCACAAGACTTTTGTTACCATAAAAGAAAAGGCTTGACGAGTCTGAATAAAAACTAAAATGTAAACCACTACAAAAAGTTTTTATCTGCTCATCTAAAGCAAGTTTCCCCAAATATTTTTCATATTTATCAAAATCAACTCTTAAGTAAGATAAAAACAAGTCATCAGCTACAATACAAAAAGATAAAAGTAAACACACCTCTCTGTACTCTACTTAGACTAATTATCTACGGCTTTGATCAAATCAATCAAATTCACACAAGTCTACGGCTTAGAATAAGTGAGCCCGTCTTTAAATTCAAGCAGAAAGATGAGCAATAATACATGAAACTCCAAGCAAAAACAATTAGCCCAATCTAGTTGTTGTTCATTTATAACCATGATTATGCTGGGATTCATTTCTGCTACAGTTCTATGGATATTAGCTAAGGCTAGCAAATCTTTATTTTCACCATGTTTCGCATACAAAAATGTAATCAAGAAACCAAAACCCAGAAAACATTAGCAACCAATTCTTTATATAAAAATTGCACAAGACCCCCTTGCAATATTATTGTCTTCACCTTACTGCCCATGTACTTTAACTATAACATAAACCTCTTGGGTTAAATCTTTTTTTAATATACTTTTTACCTTCAAATAGACTCGTTCCTGTCACCTACGCCAAAAATTACACCAAAAGTAAAAGAGACAAAAAAATTTAGCACTAGGGGACTATCTACAACATGAAATTGCAAGATTATAGTAAGTGCAAAGTAGCGATACAAGTGAGCTCTATGTGCAATTAACCCATTACAAAACATCACTAATTGCACAAGGATGACCTATCGATCCCCTTGAATGTGAACCATCAGGAGCATCATTTTTCTAATATTAGCAACAGTTTTCATCACATAGAAGCTGAAAATGGTGGTGTTTCCTCCAAAAAAAATTTGTTCATCTTAACAGATGCAGTGATCAGTGAGCCACTCAAATTGAATGCAGCTTCATCCTACTGCCAATAATTTAGCATAAAGTAATGTAAATAGAATTTTTATATCGCTAGGTAGCGTATTATCAAAGAACTCCATCAAATAATATAAAGTATCCATCCATCTGATATCCTTAGTGCCACAATCATTTCGCTATAAGCCTGGGAAGTACTTGAAATTATGGTGAAACCTTTCATCTTGAGAACTAGAAAACATGTATACATTACTACTTCTAGACATGAGCAATGAATGTTTCATTCAGATGAGGAACTTTGATCAAAATACACAAAATCGACATCTTAAGTAAGATAAAAACAAGTCATCATCAACAATACAAAAAAATAAAAATAAAAAACACCCCTCTCTATACTCTACTTACACTGATTATCAACTGCTTTGATCAAATCAATCTAATTTGGACAAATTATGAAAAAAACATCATTTGAATTTGAGGATTTACCTTGTCAAGTAATGAAATAGAATTTTCAACCGCTTTAAAAGATCAACCAACACAGCAAAGCCCTAGAGCTCAGCGATGCGAAGTCGGGGATTTGTTTTGATCGGGTGAAGAGCATTTAACAAGAAAGAAATATACATTCTTCCGTAATATAGTATTCCTATGAATGCTTGTAAAATTTTTGAGGTTTTTATTTCGGGAAAGCTTTAAGTTTTCTTTATTATATGGTTTTGTATTTCTAGTTTTCCTCCTATTATTTTTCTTCCTAAAAGTTTTATTTCTTGTTTAGATATAATATTTTTTCTTTTTTCTAATATTATTGTAGGTAGTTAAAATATTTTTTCCCCTAGGCTAATGAACAATTTGAATCTAAGAAGTGAACGCCCGTAGGCTAAATACTTCAGATGGGCGCAAATACAAGCCCATGACAGGCTACAGTGACATTCGCTCGAGTTGCACGCGAACATGACTACATGATAGACTTTGGCACAACTCATCATAGTCAAAGAGAGGTTGGGGTCTAGTCAATTCACGAATCAGACTCTGGGCTGACTCAAAAGATGTCCTCAAGTCTGTCGAGGCGAAAGGCATGTTCAAGTTAGGATTTTGAGTCAAATCTAAGCTTATCGGCGAAGTTCGCCCCAAAGCCTTATGCGAACTTCAACCAAGAAGGCCCACGTGGGCCACATCATCTACGCCTTAAAGAAAGTGGTTCACGCATGATCACTAAGCAAACTTTGCGCACGATCGCATAGCGAGCTTCGTCGCTGACATTTATTTGTGGTCCTCGCTATTGACCCTTTCAAAAGCTAATTTTAAGGAAACGGATCCCCCACATTATCTCCTAAATTAATGACCACTTAATTCGTATTTACTGCCTACTATCTCTCTCTCTCTCTCTCTCTCTCTCTCTCTCTCCCCCCCCCCCTCTCTCTCATCCTATGAGAGGAGGGGAGATTGTTCATTTTTGAAGACTTGATAGCTAGACTTTGTTTTTAATCAACCATCTCAAATTTTAGCCACTTCAACACTTAGGATCTCTTCATCCAGAGGAGACTTTGACATCTTCAGAGAGATTGAAGATTGTTAACTAGTGAAAGACCCTTCATCTTAGTCAGACCATTACCGGAGTACAAGATTGACACTCCACTAGCACAGAAAGAATCTAGTTTAATACAAATTTTCCTTTTTTTTAGTCTCTTTTGAGTTCTAATCTGAACCAATTATAATTCAAAAGATCCGAAATAGGATGGCAACTCTGCTAGGGACTACATTCCCAAACGACGAGAAAATCGTGTCACAGTCTGACACTAAGGAACTATTGTAGAATTTATTTCCTCAGACAAATCATCGATAGCTACCACCAGGAACTATTATAAAATTCATTACAGCATGAGAACAGGGTCAAACTCGACCCTCACACATGTCATGGCGAACTTCACCAAGGACAGTCCGAGATTCACTAGAAGCCAAATGAACTTCACCTAGAGTGAAGAAGTATGGACACCCACTTCAGTCGGGGCCAAGACATTCATACATCTTCTAATTTTGGACATCAGTCCACAACCCCCTTGGAGTTTTGCTTTAAAGCATCTCGCGATGCTTGCAATGCTTCCCTATGGGAGTAAAGAATGGGGTTAATCCTTCATCCAAGAACAATATCATCTACATTGATTCTTTATCCAAATCACAAGCTCTAACTTGTGATAAAGATCTGATTGGCCACATTAACTGAAGGCCAAAGCAACATAGTCATAGGCGATGTTCCCATGCTAAAATCCTCCCCCAACGGAAGCAATTGCCCAAGCCAAGTTGGAACTCCTACTGGTTTAAGAGAGTTCCTTTCTTTAAAGAAGGCACACCAATATCAACATTGTGCGACCTTAAGATAAATTATCCTAGCAATTCAAATGAATTGTCAATGTAAATCTATTTAGGAAAAGGAATCAGATTTTAATCATCTTAGTCAATTTGATGAGACTTTAGAAGCTAGGATAAACAGACGACGATGCACCCGAAAGGGTAAGAATAATCTTTGAGAATTTACAGTCAATATGACTAGTGTGGTCTCCGAAGATGACAAAGAAGATGGCAATAGTCCTTCTGACCCCAGATATCCTCTTGCCATTAGGAGTATACTTTCAGAAATTGATGGTGTGTACCATCACACCAAGTCAAGGCAAGGGGCGGTGATTCCCTTTGACTACTCCCTCCTTGAGAGGCATGCTCCCCGAGCTTCATCTCAAATTGACCAACCTACTAGTGGCACCAATTCTATTATAGCGTCAAATGAAACCCCTAGTTCAAGTCAAGAAGGGGGTGGGTGACAAGTATGACGGACATAGAAGCTCATGATGACCTTCTTCGGCAAATGTAAGCCCAAAAGAAGGCATTTGACGTTCAATTTGAACATCTCAAAATGAAGTTTCAACAGCTCATGGTTGCCTCCCAGCAACATAATGCAACTTCCTCAAAAGGGAAACAACCTTTTGAGAAAGAACAGTCACATCAAGAAGACGTCAATTCCATTCACTCATGATCAAAGACATCAGCTCCGCCAAAAGAGAGCCATGAGGCGAAGGTCCTTGAGGATCTCCAAAACTAGCTTAATGCTCAAAAGAGAGCCATGAGGCGAGGTCCTTGAGGATCTCCAAACATAACTTAATGCTCTTACATAACAAACAGAGCTAAAGAAGGTTCGGATTACCTGACCTTACCCTATTGAGTTGGATTTGATTCCCTACCCAACGAAGTTTAAGCTGCTGACATTACATACATTCGATGGCAAATGTTCCCAAAACCAACACATCTACTGCTTCTATTAGCAAACGGTAAATGTAGTAGGGATGATGCCATCAAGATGTGACTTTTCATTGGTATTCTTTAGGGGGTAGCCTTTGACTAGTTTCAGAATTTGGCTGAAGGATCAATCAAGTCCTGAGATAATTTAGAGTCTCAATTTCTCTCACAATTTCATGAGGAACAATCAGACTTGGCTATGGCTAGACTTCCCTCCGAAAAGTAGAGTCGATGATTCGGTTAGAGATTACATCGAACAGTTTCATAATTTGAGCTTACATTGTTGGGATATTCCACTTCCGATATTGCTTCAAACATGTCGACATAATTTCTTGAGCCGTATAAAGGCCCACATGGGTGCTGTAAAAGCAAACTCATGGAAGGACTTAATGGAGTAAGTGGAAATCGCAAAGAAATTTGCTAAACATTTCAATAAGTTTGATCCTCGTGCCAACAATAAAGGGGGAAAAATTAGTAGGGATAGTTGTCCCAATCAAAAGCTAAAGAGGCTTTTGTGATCGAGGTAAAAAAACTGATAATCAAAAGAAAGAGCCTCGAAAGAGCAACCAACGAAGCTACTCCGTTAAAGATGAGCACACTATTGCCATCTTTTATGTCCTCAACAAGAGCAATCGGATGAAGCTTTCCAAACCCCAGCACCCTAACGAAGTTGGAAAAACTGACGATCCCAACTATTGCCTCTACCACGGAATGTTAGGACATCTAACGAAGAACTATTATATCCTCAAAGATAAA
The DNA here is from genome assembly GCA_037177215.1 of Asparagus racemosus. Lineage (NCBI taxonomy): Eukaryota > Viridiplantae > Streptophyta > Magnoliopsida > Asparagales > Asparagaceae > Asparagus > Asparagus racemosus. Next base: position 7,538 of record JBAKGM010081121.1, on the reverse strand, counting down.
ATATATACATTCTTCGACTCTGGGATTCTAAAACGTTGACCTGAGCAAAAGAAAGTCGCTACAAACATGGTGACTCTTCAATTTGGGTACATGCCGGTAACCCAGGCCTAAAATGAGTTGTTCCCATTTCCATTGTAAGAATGGAAGTGGTCAATCATGACCAACAAGGTCAGCAGAGTCAAGGCTTTGTCCCACTCACTATGTCAAAAAGAGAAATGATATCTGTTCATCCTGACATCCTTCAAGATGAGCAGTGGGTGTCTCCGAAACCAACAGCTCATGCAAAAGTTAAACATAGATGAAATCTTGTAACGTCATCTCTGCAATCATAGGTGAAGAGTCTCTGCAAATCTCTTCACTCACTGATTTGGAAGAAGAATGTATTGTTATGGTGGCTCAACCCGACCAGAACATGCTTACGGGGACGAGATCTGGAAAAGGCTGCTTGAAGAACTACGATCAAGCGGGACCCTCCAAACAGCCCAAATCCATCAAACAAAATGGGATGCAGTTTGATAAAGCATTACAGCAACCGTGTTTCAACTCCAAATCTCCATTCTAGTATGATATGTTGGCTCAATTATCTAACATCCTGGCTCGTATAACCTTATACGAACTTTTATGTTTGTCTAAGGACACAAGGGAGGCTTTGTGAGAAGCATTAGATGATAGTGAAGCATTTCTCGCTCATATGTTCAAGCCTACCTAAGATGATGAGCAAAGGCAATGTGACCAATGTCAATGGCAGAAGCCTTGCATCACTTTCACCTTGGACGACGTGCTTTTCAAAGATCATCATCATAACGGACCCCTCTATTACATTGGGTATGTCGGTTCAACGCAGATTCACATTGATCTAGGGCCCACCTTGAGTATCATTCCATGAAGATCTCCTTAGCTTCTTGGGCATTCCTCTTTACAAGATCTTGAGACAACTGCAACCATCTTTGGATTCAACTCCAATAGTAGTCAATCGCTTGGAAAATTTTGACTTAAGTGCCAGATTGGCGATCTGAAGACTGAGGTGACATGTTATGTCAGCAATGTCAAAACTTCCTAAACCTGCTCCTTGGATGACCTTGGATTCACTCGAATATGATCATCCCCTTGACACTTCATTAATATTTCATATACATCGATGAGTAAGGTGGTCTATAAAAGGTTGATGCTGAAAAGTATCCCTTCAAGAAAGTTGAAAATTACTTCACCGATTCTCTTTTGTATGATGAAAAGCATACAATTGAGATTGCCATTCCCAATGACACAGATAGCCGTGATGAAGTGGATAATAAATCCAACCCAAATAAGGATCCTATCTGAGAGATGGAATCTCTTGTAATTTACCTTAGAGGATCTTTCTACAAACAAGTCAGCCAAAAATTAGGGCGACTGAGTTTTTAATGATAACGTAGAGTTTGCTTATGACTGTTCTTCAGACTCTAAGCATAAAAACTCAAAAGAAAAGGCTATACTTTATTGTCTAGGCTAGCTTCAAAACCAACATTGTACATGCATGTAACGAAGTCTTACTCGACTCATCAATAGTTGGACAACTCAGAAGATGCTACCATCATGGTTCATGGTAAAAGGAGAACCCATGATCCTATTATCTTAAGAAAGGTCAAATCACATACAACTTTAGATGATGAAGTCAGAGAAATACCAGAGTTTTCTCACTATAGCCAGCAGTCTTGGCATATCATGGCAAAAATGGGGGTACAATTTTACCCTAAAGCAAGGGTTGAACTTCAACCAAGGACCGCGAGTTTTCCTAACCCACTTCGTACTAGAAGGTGAAGCCATCGATTATTATAGTCAACCAAAACATGGACTCGAGTATATTTCTCAGAAGCCGACTCACAAATGGGACCAGCATCTGAATGTCTTCCAAGTTGCTCTTCATACACATCTAACTCGGATTCTGATGAAATCGCTGATGCCATGTTTGGGGAACTCACAGTTAACATGACTTCATATAGTTTAACCATAGATCTCAATGAATCTGAAGTATTTGATGACCCCGAGAATGATCCTTGGGCAAACACCTTGGAGCATAGTGAGAATGATGCTTCGAGCCTAGTGAGCCACCCACTAGGGATAAGGTGGTCCAGATTAATGTGGGTGATAAAACTAACCCCAAACCTATCTTCATCAGCAAGAGTTTATCCCCATTGTGAAAGAGGAGCTTATATTCGTTATTCGAAAATACATCAATGTCTTCGCTTGGAGCTACGAAGACATGCCTGGGTTGGATCCAGATGTGGCTATGCATCACCTCAATATTGATTTAAGCATAAAGCTAGTCAAACAACAATAGCAATGCTTCCGTCTAGATTGTGGGTTCATCTGTGTGGAGCAGCATCCGAATTGGCTGGCTAACATCGTTGCAGCAATAAAGAAGAATAGCAAGATTCGAATCTTGCTTACTCAAAAGATGAATTTCCTCTTCCAATCACAGATGCTATGGTTGACAATATGTATGGGTTTGAGAGGATGTCATTCATGCATATTTTTTCAGATACAACCAAATCAAAATGCATTCGGATGATCAAAAGCACATAGCCTGCAGGACACCTTTGAGAGTGTATTGTTATTGTTTCGGGTCTTTTGATTTACAATTAGCTTAGATTACAACTTAAAAGAGAAATAAGAAAAATTTATATTTCTAGTTCCTTTGATGCGTGCTGATGGAGGTCGATCTTGTACTCCGTTGACGGGCCGACTAAGACGATGGGTTTCTTACTGTTAGTCTCTAATTTTGTTTCCTGAAAGAGAGCTCAGTCTTCTTAGAGCCGAATAGAGAAAAGATGCACATGTATGGGGTGTTCAATCTCTTTTTTGCTCTTGTCTCTGTGTCAATCTCCTCCTCCTCTTATAGGCTAAGAGGAAGGGAGGGAGGGAGGGGGGGGAGAGAGAGAGAGAGAGAGAGAGAGAGAGAGAGAGAGAGAGAGAGAGAGAGTTAATGGCCTTTAATTGTGGGTTAAATGGCCGTTAAAACAGGAGATAGTAGGGGAGCGGTTATCCCCCTGAAAATAGCTCTCAAATGGCTGATTGGTAAGGTTCATTGATTTGGTGAAGCTTGCTGAAAGTATTTGTGTGAGGCTCAGTTGGACGTGGGTCAGCCATTGCTTCTAAATCATAGATGACGTGGCCCACGTGGATAGCTTGGTAGATGTTGCTTGTGCTTGGTACCACTCTGCTGCCATGGCTATAGGGGCTAGATTCATACTCCCCGATCACGTACCTAACTATTACATGACATTAGGATTCTGCAAGTGGTACAGCAAGGTGGTCGTTCCCATTTATGATTTTTAGGTAAATAAAACCAGTTTATAGTGGATCACCCGAAAGTGTGGGGAATTGGCTAGGAAAGGTTAAAAGAGTAGAGCTCCTCGACTTTAAGACTTTCTAGCAGAAGAAATGCCTTCTCCTCAAAGGCCACTCGACGTTAGCATCCGGGAACCGTTTGAACCCGTGGTTCACCAAGGAGCACCTAGCAAAGGAAGGGAGACTCATGGAAAGTGGCCATTGCAAGCCCATCTCTCACAAATGCCTTCAAAGAAGTAGTGTTTAGCACCTTCACAACCTGAGAATGTGTTTGGATGTTCTTCAAGGATCGGGGAAGAGTCTCCTGCGATTTCGACACAAGAATCTATAGCTAAACCTTTAGGTGAGCTTTACTTACATCCTTACATTGATTTGTTTGAAGTGCACTTGATTGACGTATGTTTCTTATATGCAGGTAAAGAGCCTATTCCTCTCAATCAAGACGATCTAGATGATGAGGAAAATGATTACAAAGCCAAAACTGACACCTATCTTACTGAGCCTGATGATGCGGGCTTCTTGGGTGACATAGGCGGGTCTTCTTATGTACCAGGTATGCTTTTCTTTGACTAGTCTTATGTAGTTTCTTTGTTTTGATAACTAACAATTTGTTTATCTCTTTGGCAGATGATGAACCTAGATTGGAGACTGGGAGGGGGGAAACTCCTATATCTATTCCTATTAGTGGTGAGTTTGAGCCAACAGTTGATTTCGACGGTGCTTCTAGTGCTCTTGAACCTGAGCTGACTACTGACGTAGTGGCAAGTTCTGCACCTGTGCTAGTCTCACCAGCGCGGCGCAGATTGATTATTCATGAGTCATCTGATGAAAATGATGATGTATCAGTTTCTCTGATTCTAGCAGGAATCGAAAGGATAGTCCTACCGAATCCTGAGCCTCTGCCTGAAGACGAGCCTACCAAAGTAGTAGATAAATTTGCTAAGTTGGAGGTCACAACTATCGATATTGAGGTCGGGCCGATAGACTTGCCAATGACTACAGTGTTTGTTGTGAGAACTGTTGCCCTGTCGATTGAGGTGGCATCTGTGGTTTGTCCCACAGTGGATGTTTCTAACGTGTTGGCCACGCTTGCACCATATCTCTTATCGGGTGATGAACAAGCGCAAGTCCTGCTAACAACTATCGATGCATTGATGATCTCGGCAAAAGCGAGTCCTTCAATTCACGCAAAGATTCCACCGTCTCCTAACTCAGATGCTTTTATTGAGTTTGAGATTCAAATTCTGATAGAGAGCTTGATGAAGCTGTATAACTGCACTATCAAATTAGCTTTGGCTACCAAGAGAAGCTTGTCTAATCATGCTCTTGCCTTGTTGAGGAATCAACTTAGTGTTTTAGCATCAATTGCGGGGGCCGAACGCACTGAGCTATTCAAGAGGATGATTGACGAGGCTGAGCTTCAATTCCAAAGATTGGAACTGCTTTGTACGGCCAACATTGATGGTATTGTTGATCTTGAATTTGGTCGTCTCTCAGCAGAGCACCGTGAGGTTGAAGAGTCCGCTCGCAAAGAGATGGAGCAGATTAATAAAGAGCTTCAAGAATTGAATGCTAGTCTCGCAATTGTTGACGGCAGTCAGGATGAGCTTAACAACTCCATTCAGGAACAAGAAGTCACCATCAATGAGGCTAAGGTGGCCATTGCCATAGCCTAAGCTCAGTTGGAAGCAGCTTAGCAGAAGAAGGAGGAACTCAAACTCAAATCGTTTAATTTGGATTTTTAGTTTCCTTTCAAGGGGGTGGAGAACTACTTCACCGACTCTCTCTTGTAGATTATAGTTTAGCGACATCTCAGTCATTTTATTAAATTTTAGTTTCATGACACTTCGGTCATTTAATTTGGATTTGATTTGGATTTTTAGTTTAAATGACATTTTGGTCTTTTTTGATGTAGATTTTAGTTTAGCGACATCTCAGTCATTTGATTTGGATTTTAGTTTCATGATATTTCGGTCATTTAATTTGGATTTGATTTGGATTTTTAGTTTAAATGACATTTTTGTCAGTTTTGATGTAGATTTTAGTTTAGTTTCATGACATTTCGATCATTTAATTTGGATTTGATTTGGATTTTTAGTTTAAATGATGTTTCGGTCATTTAATTTGTATTTGATTTGGATTTTAGTTTCATGACATTTCGGTCATTTAATTTGGATTTTCAGTTTAAATGACATTTCGGTCATTTAATTTGCATTGATTTGGATTTTAGTTTCATGACATTTTGGTCATTTAATTTGGATTTGATTTGGATTTTTAGTTTAAATGACATTTCAGTCAATTTTGATGTAGATTTTAGTTTAGTGACACCTCAGTCATTTGATTTGAACTGGATTTGGATTTTGACTATAGTTTAACGACATTTCAGTCATTGAGTTTGATTTGGATTGGATTGGCTTGGATTTGGGATCTAGTTTAATGACATCTTGGTCATTTGAGTTGAACTTTGATTTGAATTTAGATTTTTTTTGGTTTAACGACGTCTCAATCGTTTGAATTGAACTTAGAGTTGGACGTGGATTTTTTTCAATTTGATTTTGGGGGAGTTTATATTTTAGTTTAAGAACTTTGCGGTCAGTTTGATTTGAATATTTGTGAATTTTGTGATGTTTAGAACTTTAGTAGTTTCTGCAAACTTATGCACTTTGGGTTGATTTGTAATTTTTATTGAATTTGTACTTGTTTTGAATTTTACCCATTTAGGGTTCTTTTTGTTAACATGTGTTTGGTTTGTTTTGTAACTTTACAGGAACTTGAAATTGTTTATGATGTTAAGGATTTATGAATGACTGAACTGCAACTTCATGATTTCAGGGGGTAAATTGCAACTTTCAGACATTTGAAGACTGAATAGCAGTTTTTTAGAAGTTTGGGACTGATTTGTAATTCTTCTTTTTTAGATTTAGGGACTGAATTTCAAGTTTCGAGAACTTGGGAACTGATTTGTGATTTTTAGATTTAAGGGCTGATTTGTAATTTTTAGGATGTTAGGACTGATTTGTAATTTTGAGAATTTGAGGGTCAACTTGTAAATTCTAAGGTTTGATTGTGCAGGTTTGTGAATTTTAACATTTGATGGGGGGCTTATTTGTAATAAATGTTTGTATTTTGTGCTGATTTGAAATCTGTCCTTCATGGAGGCTTAAATAAAAAAATGTTTTTACCTTTCTGGATTTTTGGTACTATGCGATTTCAAAAGATTGAAAGGTAACAAACGTCCATTTTTTTAGGGGTTTTTCTCTTTTAACCCAAAGCTTTACCCCCACTTATTTGAAAACCCATTAACTTTCATAAACACTCATAAACTCAAAGTATCCCAAACCACTTACTTTTAAACCCAATCTGTATAGTACCGTTAATCTTTGTACTGTATTTCCCTAAAAAAATACAAAATTCTAAAATTACCCTTCTTCCCCAAATAAACCCAGCTCTCTCTTCTTTCCTTCATTTGTTTCCTCAAAACCCACAAATCCCTCCCCTCTTCCTCCTCTCCCTCTCCCTAAGAGAGATATCGAACCTCCGCCTCTACGTATCATCGGCATCGTCACTAGCGCCTTCATCGTCCTCCTCCTCTTCCTCCTCTCCCTCTGCCTCACTTCCCGCATCTTCATCGTCATTGGCATCGTCACTGGTGGTACGCTGCAGACCCTAGGTACCAAACGGCAGTTGCGCTTGCTTCATTGAAGCGTCCTCGCTCAGATTATCCAGGTATTGCTCCCTCGATCTCTTCTAGGGTTTCGAATTAGGTCTCCTTTTTGTTTGTTATATTCGTTAGTAAGATTAGGGTTTGTTATTGGCAGTTGGTTTCAGATCTTTTTGCAGGAGACAGTCTAATTGATTAGTCAATTCTCTAATTTTTGGTAAATCCCAGCTTCAGTTGTTTAGTGATCATGGTTGTAGTTATTTGTGGACAAAAGTGGGCTGAATTGCTTTGGTCGTTTAGAATTGGGGGGGGCATTTGATTGTTAGCATTAATAGATGTTGGTATATTGTAGTTAATGATCTTAAGGGACAGAAGTCATCAGTAATTTGGTTGAAAGTTTACCTGTAGAAATTAAAAGGTTTCAGAAACTTATGGTATCCTGGTCTATATTGTTGAAATTATGAAAATTATTTAGCATGGACAGGAAACAAACTAGTTCACTGTTACACAAGTGCATCCATGATGTAAGAGCATTGAATAAATGTGATTT